>MU857628.1:208006-248239 GCA_033296725.1 Corynascus novoguineensis
CCCTTCCCAACCCTAGCCCTACCGTGAACGGGAGCGAGCCGGTCCCTTTTGCCTTATAGGGCGCTTCCCCAGACACCACACCCCCCAGGGCGGCCCTACATATATGAGGCCCCGGACTAACCCAAAGCTCCGGTGCGGAGGACACAGTCAACGAATACCGCACGGCGCGTGTGGCCGAGCTGCTCTCCGACTTCCGCACGCTTCAGTACTACATTGCGGCGGCACCTTGTAACCCGCCCGACATGGACGACTACTACACCGAAGGGTGGGCGGCGCTCCGGCAGTGCGCGCTTGACGGGCAGCACATACTAAACTGCGCGGCCGACGTGACGGTGCCGTGTGCCAGCGGCGGGCCGGATGAGCAGACCAAGGCGGAGCTCAGACAGTGTGTTGTTCCCCCCCTTTTTTTTTCTTTTTTTTCTTCTTCTTCTTCTTCTTCTTCTCTCCCTTTTCGTTTCCAAACCTACAATTTTGTTCCTACTTGAGTGGCCTTCTGACAAATGCACCGCCCATCAGAGTCCTTCTCGACGCATACGCTCGCAGGCACGAAGGACAAAAAATCTATCTCCGGCAAGCAGCGGCGCAGCGTTGGATTGAATGGCGGGACCAGATCCTTATGGGCGGCAGGCCGCACATGGGGAACCAACAACAACTTCAAGCCGTCGATAATCAGCTGCGGGTTGTAAGTCATTCACATATTGTCCCTAGCGCGTCTTTTATTTTCACGTTTATGTCGAGCTCTATCATTGCTCCATCTTCAATTTCCCTTCTTTCCTGCTTCCTTATCGTTTTCTCGCTTTCTGCTTTCCCAACAACCATTCCCACCTTGTCCCCGCCCCTTATCGTCTCATTTCTGGATACCGCTAACTAAATACTCAGGAGCTTGCGAGTATCACCGACGAAGCCGTCTACTCGGACCTCCTGAACTCCGACACGAGCATGGGCCGCTGGACGGCTGAAGATCCGAGCCTGCGTGCGGTGCAACGCTGGGTGCGGACGCGGAGATGTTAAGAACACGACGAAGAGGATCAAAACACTACTACCGTCAGGTTGATAATGACCCCCGTTACGGCTGACGACATGTCTGACATGCATACGACATTCACCTTCCCGAGGAATCCTTGCCTGTTTTGGGCCATGCGGGACTATCGCTTTCTGTTATGTTGCTGGAGGCTTCCGGCTGTATTTTTTTTTTTTACCCCAATCATTTATTATTGGTTTTGGTTTACATTCTTCAGGTGCATTGGGCAATACGGGCATTTCTTCCCAAAAACAAAAAGGCTGGTGGGTTAGACTTGGTACTTTTATTGTTATTGAGATATCCACCGGGGAAACTACACATGGGGAACGCCGGGCACTGGTTGGCTGGACGGGTTACGACTGTATGTACATATCATTAGAACGGACCTCGGGCACGCTTCCGTTCTGTACAATATGGATGCATGCTCCTGGGATAGGGGTAGCAGTTGGTCTGCAGATGGCATCAGGGGTATTGGCGATGGCTTGACTGCCTGGAGCAGGGCAAGTCGCCAAAAAAAAAAAAACATAGAAAATTTTGGGAATTGCGTTTTAATGGATTGTATTGGATCAAAATAACAGTCTCCGAGTGCCAGCCTCTGAGCTTGACAGGTCGAAGGGGAAGGTGCCACAGGACTCAAGAGGGCATCCCCGCAATAGTCTATACAAGGTGCACAAAAACATACGCTTTATCCGCCACATCATGAGCTCAACATCAGGAAGCATTCTTACTCTGCACGCACAGAGCGATCCCGCCCACCGAAAGCAACATCCCAATCATGGTGTCTTAAAAATTGGGTGCGCACACCGTCAGCATCATATCACACCACAGCAGAGATGAGAATAAATTGCCCACCGCGAAACATACCTCGGCTGATGACCTTCCCTTCCACCCACCACTCCCCGAGAACAGTAAACAAGAAAGCGACCGTGTTGACTATTGGCACCGTCAAGCTCAGTTCTATCGTGTCTCGTTAGCATAGCCTGAAGCAGAAGATCAAGTCAAGAAGAAAAAATAGAAAGGAAAAATAAGTATAAAAAAAGGAAAGATAGACATACCAGCCCTCCCCACTAGCAAAAAGAACCACACGCTCCCCGTTAGGTTCAATACCAGCGGCACAGCATAGCGCGGGTTGCGGAGGAGGTCAATGACGGCGAAGAGGGCAGTGAACGCGGCGCGGCGAATACGGCTCTGCCGCACCGAGGGGCGGTCGAGGAGCGGGTGAACGCCCGGGCGGTGATCCTTCGCGGCGCGTCGGATGAAGGGCGTCGTGAAGCCCCAGGCCAGGCCGACGAGGAGGAAGGAGAGGACGAAGTTGATGACCGGGGGTTGCTGTTGTTGCTGCTGATCTTCCTGTTGTTGCACGTCTGGAGACATTGTATACTGAAAATTGGGGGTAGACGGTTTCCGGCGATTCAGTTGTATTTGTGTGAACCTGAAGCTTAATGTGGTCTGACGTGTCAAACTAAAGGAGTGGTGATTGGAGGCATCAAAGAGAATGTGAGAGTTGGACGTGAAGACTACAATTGGTAAAGTCTCTTGTTGACTTCCAGGAATTGTCGTCAAACAAAACGCTCCAATGGCGACGCTGTTGGCTCTACACTTCTGGCGGGCGGATTCGGCCATCAACACATGGTGAGAGTTGCCAATACCGTGGTTGGGAGACGGGGTGACGCGGGAATTGAGTTATCGATAAGTCAGCAGGCGCTACCGGATCGGGAGTAGCGCATGGCTTAATTTCCCGTTCCAACTTTAAGTGTATCTCTGCATCCTGATTCTTTGCACCTGGGCATCGGGCCGAGCCACGGGATCTGCACTGCGACCCGGCAAGCCATGAGCCGCCCTGCAAGCTGCTGTCAACCTCGGCATGTCCGATCGGACCGCACCAGCTGAAAAATGTGCATCAAGGTTTGCATCGCCTTCGCCGTACATGACTAAAGAAACGTTGCATTCGATCGGTAAACGACACATGCGTTTTGGAGTTACTGGAACACCACATCTGCGTTCTCGCACAATGCTTCGATTGCCCTCCTTCCTGTGTGCTCACGAAGAGAATCTAGGAGCGACCCATGAACAAAAACCCAGTCCAACACGAAACAACGAAAACATTTAAAAGTATTCTCACTATAAGACATTCTCCCTGCCACCATTGTCTTAACCGGTTCTGGTCGGCAGCGGAGAGAGTAGCGCTCCGGTTGAAGAACACCTCATGGAGCGGCAGGCAGTTTGTCGGCGGGAAGAGCAGTCACACATATCGAGGTGATAGGTCTCTGGGCATCATGGAAAACATTCGTCGTCTATGCTATAGAATTGAATCACAACATAAGCACCTTTTGGAGATGGACAAGAATTGCCATTTGGAAGGGTTGCGACAGCAATGGTGTGACGGGAACTGAGTTGAGTAGAAGTAACGAATCAGGTAATTACAGCAGAAAACCTCCATTAACCAAACCAGGGCTGTCTCCTTTCTGATTTTCCAAGGAACAGCACCTCTTAATCATCTTGGCAACCTGGTCAGGGCACCTCTGCTTGCAGCCAACGCCCCACCGCTGTTATCGAACACAACCTAACCAGCAGCCAGTGACTCCTCTGTCTCATGCCAACAACAACTAAGCATAACAACGGCAAACGTTACCGCAAAATCCTATGCATGTCCACAGTATTGTCGGCCACCGCCAGCGGCAGAGAACAGCCCCCCCGGTAACAACCCTCGAGCGCGAGGTTGACAATGATGCTCGGCAGCAGCCCGAAGAAGGTCTGCCACAGGAACCCCAGGCGCTCCTCACCGGTCAGGCGCAGGTAGAGTCTAGACGACAGGTAGCCCGCAGCGGCGGTGGCCTCCACTCTGAGTTTGGGGTCGCTCATTTTGAATTCTGCGTGGACTTGTTAGACGACAAGGCGGGGAATGGGTCGGGTCAGCGGTGGACTGATACTGCTGAAGAGCTTCCCTTGTTACTCACCATCGGCCCAATTGTCTCGTACTCTATATGTACCTATTGTGGGATGCTGATGCACCGCCCGCCGTAACTTGTTTGAGCTGGGCGATGTGTGAACACTCAGAGCTTACTGGAGCACAGGACTGCCGGATTCGATGATGGATCTACGCTCTCTGGGAACTTAGCTGTCCCGATAGCTGGTTACGAGAGCGGGGCAGGGAGTTGCAGGTAGGTGCGGTCGTTCTTTTTGTTCCATCACTAATTAGGCATCCATTTAAGATCCTTGAGAATGATATGGCAGCATGATGCCACGGTGATTTCTGCCCTTTCAGTTCCTTACGACATGCATTTGTCGCATGTCGATCGCTCAGGCGCGTCCTCGACTTTTCTAACTTTGATTTGCAATACCAGTAGATCCAAGAGGGAAGGACTGCCGTGTATCAATCCGTCAATGTCTACGCATTCGCTGTTTGCATTAAAGCCCGGGATTTCCACACATTCGCTTCAGGGGATATGGCCCACATATCATTGGAAAAGAGAGTTAGTGGCCCTTTGGATCAAGATACCCCTACGAATTACACTAGGGTGAGTAAGTAGCTTGTTGAGATATTGCGAATCAAAATGAATCATGGCGCCCGTATCTGCTCAACTTTCACATCGACAGTCTACGAAACAGCTGGAGACTTCCCGTAAGGTGACTTACGCATTGCAAGGCGAAGTTCACAGAGGTATTAGTCAAGCCTCTGGAATAGACGGCACTGGCGGCAACGCTCTTAGTTACTTTAGTATTATCTATTGTCCAGGAGCACTGGAAGAATCGTAGGTACTTGAACTTGGATTTTTATGGAGTGCGAAAAACCTAGTATCAATGATTCGCTGACCCTAACTATGCGATGGCAAGGTACCAATCCCACAGCAAGCAGCAACGGAAGATGATACATGTATGAGTGAGCTTCTACACTACCAACTTTAACCATCTTAGTGATTTTTAACGGCGTACTACATCTATCATTTCCGCCTAGGCGAGCCAATTGACCGAATCATTCGACCCATAGTTAGTTATAGGTCGCCATGAATCCCAAAGCCTATGTCTGCGATCGAAGAGATCCACAAGACCCTCCTATGACGAAAAGTGAAACCTTGGAGGGCACCGAAGCATGCGTCAAGCGAAACTTCGTAGGGGTTTGCAGCGCCATACAGCGACGCGATTGATTTGGCCCCCGCTTTCTCGAGTAGAAGTCACCTGGAAGGAAAACAACTTTAATGTAAGATCAGGAGGATACGCTCGCTTCGTGATGAGGTAGGAAGTTTTGAAGTATGGGCCATGACTGAAGCTTTCAAAAAGGATATCCATCAAAAAGCTACAACCACCGCGTGAAGACATAACAGTACTTCGTACGGAGTACTAGAAACCATATTCTCGCGATAAGAAGTATGTGCATAGTTAGCCATTGTACCCTCAGTTATGAAGATTCAAGGAAGAGCGCTGTGGGAGCATTTAATCCCGAAAGAAATGAAAGGAAAAAAAAAAAAAAACCGGAATCCTAGCCTAGGTGCTGAAGCGGAGCTCCCTCCCTCTCAATGTATGGACGTAATCTGTATGGAGTATGATGCTACATATCATCGAGTTTTGAGCTCGATCGAAGCTTCGCTTCAATGATGCATCCTACGCAGTAGTCTTGGCTTGGCAGTTCGGGCTGGGGACTAGACCTCACAAACAAGGTCTTGTTGCAGCTCCACTGCGGGGCACAATGGCCCAGCCTCGCTGATTTACGTCGCTCGATCGCAACGCCCAGCCGTGCCAGCCACCAAATCCCCTGTCCTTGGTCTGGGCCGCGCAATACCACTGGACCCAGCCACTGTGAATGCGAGCCAACCCTTGGCTGCCCGGCCCCCCATGGCGCGCGTCAACTCGCAGTCAATTGGATCCCACCTGCGTTGCATGCGGCCATCTGCACCTCTGCAACTCCCAGCGAACAGGAACGAAAAGTGCTGTGAAACAGCCCTGTAATTCTCGTTACTTTGGACGGCACAGATTCCTGCTGTTTCCATCGTGCTTTTCTTTGCGCCGCCATCTTGAATGGATTCTTTTTGTCCTTTGCCGCCCCGACTTCTTTTGTTTCTCTTGTTCCAAGTGCCAGTTGCGACGGCGGGGTACGCTAACCTGGTAACTCGGACAACAAAAGGGCCCCGGCTTTGAAGTAAACAATCGAGTTCCATTGTTCGACACGAGTTGCTTAGCTATCTCCCCCTAACCTACCCAACCGCGGCGACCAGGTCATGGTGCAGCCCAGCGCACCCACACCGACGAAATGACGCCCAAGGCCAAGTCGCTCGCCCTCAATGGCATGCACACGGCCGGCATCTTCTCTGACATGAGCTTTGATGGGCCCGAGATTGGCACCCTGGTGCTTGTCGTCGACCGCGCAAAGAACCTGCCCAACCGCAAGACCATCGGCAAGCAAGACCCATATTGTGCCGCACGTTTGGGCAAGGAAGCAAAGAAAACGACAACAGACATCCGCGGTGGCCAAACTCCCCGATGGTAGGTGGCCGATTGACTTTGTCTCGCTTGTCGACCGACCTTGACTGACTGAGCGATTGCAGGGACCAGGAACTCCGATTCACCGTCCACGATTCGCCAGATTACTATCAGATCAAGGTCTCGGTGTTTAACGATGACAAAAAGACAGAGTTGATTGGTGAGGCATGGATCGACCTGCGCGACATCGTGGTGCCAGGAGGAGGGCAGAGTGACCAATGGCACCAACTCGGGTGCAAGGGCAAATATGCTGGTGAGGTGCGCATCGAGATTACATACTACGACACCCGTCCTAAGCCGGAGAAGCCGGCAGTCAAGGCGAAGCCACCCGCTCCGACTGAGACCGAACCGACACCCGTGGCTGTCGGGCCCAGACCGGTACCCAAGCGCCGTCCATTGCCGTCCGACCCTGTTACGGGAAAGTCTCCTGCTCCGCCCCCGGCAGTCCCAGAGCAGGTAGAAACGCCGCCTCGTCCTCAACAGAACACGGCGCCAGTCCCTCACCAACAGACTGAATACAGTCCAGCGCCACCGTCGGGGCACCAGTACCACCAGCAACCAGACCAGACTAGAGAGTTCGGGACCCCGTCGCGGCGGGCAGATGCGCCCAGCCAGCAGCACCGGACGCCCGAGAGACCAGAGCAGTATGCGACCCCACACGATCAGACCTACAACAGCCCACACCACCACCAACCAGTTTACGACCGCCAGGACTCGTACGACTTCCCACAGGTCAATGGCACGATGGCTCTCGACGATGACAGGCCGCCGCCGCCGCCAGCTCATCGGAGCAGGGCGGGTAGCAACCCTGCCATGAGTAACTCGTTTCACGCAACACCGCCCACCATGCGTCAGGACGTGCTGAGGAGCGAAGCCCACCGGAATTCCGACTCTGCAAGCTACCCTGGCCGGCCAACGTACAGAGCCGCCGATTCGGCCCCGGCAGCCCTTCCGGGTACCCAGCAATCCAGTATGGACCAGGGTCCCCCACCTCGGCATCATTCGTACGATTCACCTTACGAGACGCAGAGGACGTTGCAGGCCACCGTTGAAGATGTGCCCGAGTCACCAGAATCGGCCAACAGAAGAAGCTCGGGCCGCTGGCCTCAGCCGCAACCTCAGTCGCAGTCACAACTTCATCTCGATCAGGATTACGAGATGGGTGCCAGTCCTGCTCCACTCACACTTTCGGGACGAGGCAGCAGTGAATCTGCGATGTACCCCCCGGAACCGAGGTACCAGGCCAATTCGAACGGATACCAAATGGTTGCGCCCGAGATTCCCCAGAGGGAGTCGCCCGACTATGCGCCGAACTTTGGCCGGCACTCTGAGCCTTCTCTGCCGTTGCATACCTCGCACTCAGAGCAACGCCTTGTCACATACCGAGGCGATGTGGATGACACGCCGAATGGCTACTCGGTGCCTCCAGTGCCGGTATCACTTGTTCCAGGAATCGATCCAAACATCGCCCAGGAGATATCGGAGCGGATCAACCAAGATCGAAGGCAGTCAAACCAGATACGGGAGTCCTCGCAGCAGGCGTTAATTGAGACACCGCCCCGCGGGAGGTCCATGAACGACAGATACAGCTATGACCCTTCCACTGCAGCATACAATGCACCGCCTGTTCAGAGCAGGAGCTCCGTCGTGTACACTAACGGCCCGTCAACGTCGAGCGTCAACGTGGTCATCAAGTCGCGCGCCTACTCACCCAACACCCGACGTGATCCGAGCCCGAACCCGCACCACCAGCACACTATTCGGCGCAAATCAGTTAGCCCACGGCCCCCAGTAGAAACTGAGCGCCGCCTCTCCGGGGTTCCCTTCGGCCCAGACTCGTATGAGGCCCTCAATCCCAAAGCATCCTCGGCAGCTCTCAGAGATGCCGCTTCCTCGCGGCCCGACTACAGCGAAACAACTGGCAAAATCATCACCCATGACGGCCGCGAAGTCGACCCCTCGGACCACCTGCCAGTGGAGAGTTGGGCACCTGAACCCGAGCCGAAGCAACCCACCTCATCCACCTCCGCCCCGGCCCGTCCTTCCCCGTCGGGCCCGCAACCAATCCCGACCTCAGGTCGCCGCCCTCTGCGTATCGCGGGCCGTCCGCAATCCATGCTTCCCACCGCCGGGTCTTCTTCCTCTGGTATTACCTTTTCCGGGGGCATCACAAGCCACGCCGAACCTGTGACCTCTGCACTGCCCGTCGCAGCATCAACAGGGCGGAACCGCCTGCAAAAGAAAGCTGCCTACCGTCAGTCGACATCGGCCATCGCGCCCGTGATGTCGGGCGCCAACGGGCCTGGGCCCGGGTCTAGCTCTGGACCGAGCCTTTTACGCAAGAGCAGCAGCGGTGAGCCGCCGCGGCCGGGCACGATCCCGCGCGCTGCGACATTCGACTATGCCGTTGCCGGCGGCAGTAACAATGGTGGTTATGCGCCGTCACACCACGGCCAGGGCAATTCTGGCGTCTACGGCACCTCACCAGGCAGCCAGCGCCACATGCACGGTCAGAGCCATGGCAGGGGACACAGCCCGGCCCGCGGTGGACATGGATACGACGGACATGGTCACAGTCATTATCATCATCATCAATACAGCAGGAGCGGCGGGAGTATCAATAACGGGTCCTCGGCGGCGCCACCGCCGATCCCTGCTAAGGTCCCTCTCGCGCTGCCGCCACCGTCGTCCTCGGCGTCGTTCGGAACCTCGCCTGGTAATTACGATGGCGGTGGGATGAGCGGGGCGCTGCAGCTGCACAGCAGTAGTGTCGCGAGGCGAGCGGGGAACGGGATGGATGACGGGTATGGATATGGATATGGTGGTAATCATGGAGGGGGCTCATTGTCGTTGGAGGAGGAGCTGAGGCAGATTGATATAGGGACTGGCCGGTCGAGTCGGAGGCACCACAACAACGCCAACAACAACAACAACAACAACAACACAAGCGGGTATGCCTCTGGCGGAAGACAGGGGTATGGGACTGTTTATGGGCATGGGGGATATTGAGTTGGGTTGGGGTAAGGTAGCTTGTCTTGTGGGACACATGGAAGGCAGGGTTGGGTTGACACTCAGGTGGGTATTCTGGCGGAAGAAGCACAGGGGAATAGAGGAGAATAAGAATGGGTTGGGAGGATAAAGGATCCTTAGGGGCGGGTGATCGGGATAGGGACTGGGATGAGCATGGCCGAAGGGAGTGGTGGCGTTTGTATAACAGGGTGCGTCCTTTCTATTCTTCGATTTGGTAGCGATCTGTGCGGTGCAATTTGCGTTTAAGGCTTTGGGAGGTAGCAGGGCGTCTATATTTTGCACGTCTTACCGCTTCTAACTAAGTACCATTCATGGCTGTGTCTAAACTTAGACTGCTAGATTACTACATGAATTGAGGCTTTGGTTTATTGAGTGCCAAAGGGCAGTTATGAGATTTGTCCTTTGGTTCCTGATGAGGTAATACTTGAGGAAAGACTATTTTTGTTCCCGCTAATATTGCCGTCATTTCAAATCCCGTCTTTTTGCTGCGTTTTTATGGTAGGGTGCACGAGTGAGGCACAGCGAGGACGTGTTCTAGAAGGCAGACGGATGCTGGTATGCAACAGCCCATGTGTCTGCTTGAAGACTCCAGACTGAGTTCTGTGTGTAGGTTTTCCCTGCCGGTGTTTCGATCCAGAATGTCGACATCTTCATGATTGGTAGGACATAAGCTCGAGTGACAAGCAAGCTTTTCTTTAATAAAATAAACAGAATTATTGGTTCTACCACATGGATAGTTGTTGAACATCAACGTTGTATTTGCATCCTCTGTCAACTGGCCTCTAAGCAAGACCATCAATATGGGATAGCCCCGAAAAAGTAAAATCCCGCCAAAACAAACGCCAGTCCTTTAGAGACACCCATCAACTTTCCAAACCTCATCATGACTAATGCCTTTTAATGTAAAAGAGAGGGTATATCCGAGCCAAAACTGGACAGTTGTACTGTGTACCAACAGCTGTGCCCGGAGAAAGAAACTGCAAACCAGTGCCAAGAAAATGCAATGCTGGATGCAAACGGTAAATGAAAAGAGGAGGGGTGATGGTAGTGGTGGTGGTGTGAATGGTTGGATGGTGGAAGGATGGATAAAAAATAAGCATGACTGGCCTCCCGCGTTTGGGAGAGGGAGGTGAGATGGCAGCGTGGTCAGGGGGCACCCGCATCCGTCCCGTTGCCAACCACTCCAGATCCATTTTGGGACGACCAAGGTTCTCCAATACGTGCCGAGTAATATGCCATTCCCCGCGCCGCTCGGGCCAAACATCGACCTCTTTTGGATGTTTTGACATTTTACCCGTAAAACCAGTAGAAGGCCGCGTACGGCACACTCTGCACACCGGCGCCAGCAACCGAGCAGCTTTGGGCGCTGCCGCCGGCCGTAATGACGCGGAAAACCGAGGTTACGCCCTGCGAGACGCCTTCGCCGTTGTCGTCGAGCTTCAACCAGGCGACAGCACCGGTAGTGAGAATTCCCTTGTCTGCGTTTCCGGGAGCCGTCTTGCTGTCCACCTTTCCGACAGCTGCCCTGAGGCCTGCCGAGGAAAGGTCAAACAGTGGTATGCTGTTGCTGTCGAAGAAGTGGTAGCCGAGAAACTTTGCGGCGGGAACGCCCCGAAGCTTTAGGTCGGCAACAGGGCTAGGAAACGGCTTGTTGGGGTCGGCGCCGTACTCGGAGCCAGGGAGCTTGTTGAGTGGAAGGGGAGTGTCCCAGAGCAGCTTGGATGTCAGGCTATCCCAAAGGTCTTGCCTAATGCCGGTCCTTCTCGTCCTTGGGTAGAAGCTCGTGACGTCGTAGAGGACGGCAACGGCGCCGGTAGCGACGCTGTTGTCCGTGGTGGCTCCACAGGTGTAATTCTGGATGCCGTGGCCAACGGCAATCTTCTTTACTGCGAGGTTGGAGGCGGGAGGGACGAGATCGGGTGCGCCTGGGTTATATTAGACGACCTCCGTACATCCACTTGGTGGGTAACTTACCTCCTCCAATGCTGGGGAGGGTGTATTGAACGGGTGGTGGGCACGGAGGAGCAGCAGATACTACTGCCGCCAGGGCAGCGAAGAGGACTGTTGTGGTTGGAACCATGTTGCCGGATAATGCTTCGTTCGAAAGGCAGAGAGATTCGAAGGAGGAAAGGCGTTTGACCGTGACGAGTACTCAAAGGAAAGCAGAGTGGGACCAGATTAGGATAGAAGGAAAAAGAAAAGAAGATGGGTTCTAAGCTGTGTGAACTGTGATTGTTGGATGAAGCTGGTGGGATATGAAGTCCTTTATACTTTTCCCGAACCACGAGGCACACTCGAAGGAGCCGACAGAGTCGAGAGTCGAAGAACAAGGAAGCTAGCCGTGGTTTGCAGAACAAATTTACGGCACCAGGTAGACCAGGAAGTCGGAGGCTGACAGGGATGGGTGAGGTTGAGCAGCAGGAGGAGGGCGCAGGAGAAAGAGGGAGGTCAAAGAATCTGACAGGGATACTCTGTACTTCCTGGTACCGTACGTCCCATCCCACACGAGGCAAAAGGACCCGAAAACCCAGAGCAGTGAAGCGCAAAAGCAGAGAAACGGGATCGTGATTTCCATGTAACGGTACCATGGCCATGCAAACAATTGCATGGGTCAAGACAAAGCAGAGCCAAGGCAAACATCCCCATGGTCTAAGTGCAGACGGAAGAGATCCCGGCGGCGAAACGGGGCAATAACGCGGGAAGAAAGATGAGTCAGGGGTGCGGGAGCAGAACGGAGCATGTATGGAAGTAGAGTGTACACCTCAGAGCCAACTTTGGCCGGATTAAAAGCTCCCGTTTGCTGGGGAAGCAGCGTAAGGCGGGAAGCCGTTCACACCCCCAGGTACCAAGTACTGCACACGTCCTGGAGGAGGGCGTTGAAGGCACGAGCTCCTGGAGGGTTGCTGCATCTGAGGTTGCAGGGATCGGTGGTGTGGGGGAGCGGCTGGGATTGCAGGGGTCTGTTCAACGATGTGACCCGGGAGCACCACGGTCGACACCCGACCGAGGGAGCGCACGCCTGTAGTGTGCTTGTTTTAGGGAGCAACAGCTGCAGTTTCGTTCCTTGTGATGGAGTTGCTCAGACTCTCGGTTGAGCTCCGTGTTGCCTCATGTGGGCGGGACGAATATTGCTGTCTGGCTTCGTTTTGCTGCCGGTTTTCCGTTCCTAAGCGCCTTTGCCATCGTTTTAGGTGGGCAAAATTGTTCAACCTGGGCGGGTGGTAAGACAGATCTGCCATAGAGAAGTTGGAGGGCGGGGCAATTTCCATGGACAGTTAAACTCTCAGAGGGTTGCGGTGCAGCCGCTTGGCCTCGACAACGGGCCCCGTCAGGACGACCAAGCCTTGAAGCGGCTGCCTGCTGCGCTGGGCGAAATGAAAGGTGCTCGCCTGGCTATGACGGCGGTAATTCCAGACGACGGTGATGCAACGGGTGTCGGTGGATTATCTCGGCTGTGGCTTGCCGAAAACTTCCATTGCCCACCGCATCGGCCGCTGCAAGCATTCGACTGCGCCGTCGTGTCTGCCATGTGCGCCGTTCATCGGACCAACAAGCCAATATGCAGCGGCTTGGGACACACCGCCCGTGTGTCAGGGGGCGAAGGACTGGACAGGTAGTTCAAAGGATTTCGCACCTCCATTTTAATGCCCCAGGCTCTGACTGTTGATTTCGACGAGCTGGACCTGATGTGGCGGGGCGAGCTTCACCAAGTTGGATAGGTCGAAAACTGCGCGGCTAACTCATCTGGCTTGGCCGCTTGGCGGGCATTCTGCCGCCTCCCGGTCACCGACTAGCCGAAACGGAACGAAGCTTGTTCTTTATGGTCACGCCTCGCTTCGTTCCGCACTTTAAGTGTCTACGAAAGGAACTCGTTCGTGCTTTGGTTGACCATGGAATGGTTCGCAGCAGCGACAGGCGGAGAAACAAGTGTTGTACGGCCCTGCAACGAGGACAACTTCGTTGTAGAGATTCGTCGTGGAAAACCATTTGGTCTTTCCAATACTGCTTTGGAAGCCAATTGCGGCCCCCAGGTCCAGGAACAGGAACTGGGAAAACCCTCCAAATGCACCGAAGTTAGTTGTCAGGTACGTCGTGCCTGCACAATTGAGACGAGACGACCCGCTGAGATGTGGCCCGTGCTGCTGACAGGAGGTTCGGCTGCAGTTGCTGAGACGAAGCTCCCACAGGAAGGAGCAGCTCAATTCCATTTGACCTGCAGAAATCTCTCAATTTCTTCTTTGTTCTTTGATCTGGACTCAACAAACCATCGACGCTAACCCATGGTTTGAAACATGAGAGTGCGCGTAGTCCATGGCTACCCCGCGTGTTATTGTTTCGCAGTAACAATTTCTGTCGGCAAGCTGCACCCCAACACATGAGACGACGAGCGAACCCCCCGGTCTTGCATACACAGGACAAGGAGAAACAAAGCCAAGATGTGGGTTCTGCATCTCTTTTCGCTGCGACATTGGCCCTCAATCAGCAGTGTGACAGATGTTCAAATCGACGAGTCTCGGTTCGTTGCTACGGACAGTGACATGTTACCGTTGGCTTGGGCTCAGAGATCTTGGTCTTGGACGAGTCGATCAGGATCGATCAGCACCGACTATTTCTCAGAAAAGCTAGGGTTCCCGCGCCATCATCAAGGCTTGGCTTGCAGAACCCACACTCCCCCGGCCATCATTTTGGCCTGCACGTGGTGGAGATTGCTGGGCGACCTCACTCACCAGCCCACGCAGCCGGGCCGCTGTTGTTCTGCTGCTGTTGGAAAAGACATCCCTGCATCTAGCACCAGCAGTCCGGAGCAAAACTTGCGTGCCTCGATCCTACCTAAGCGATGTGCAGCAAAGAACTAACCGATCTCAAGAACCCAAAGTGGTGGTATCTCAAGGAATCGGTGGTTTGACAGCTGATCGTGGCAGGCATCTTCGAAACATCCGTCAAATTGGCCGACAGCTTCGTTTCGTTTCATAGCTGTGAGCGGTCGACGTGGAGGCAACGATGCAGTATACCTCATGCGAAACCCCTGGAAACACACTTCGCACGGGCCGTTTCAAAACACAGCAAACGCCGGTCAACACAAGCTCCGGTTGAATGTAACGCCTAATCCTGCCGTGTCTAGGGTTCGCCATTTCCCCGGCGTGATGGAAAAGTATCTTGGGCTGGAAACAACCCCTCATTTCAACGCATTGACTTCATCTGGAAGACACGATATTATCAGTCATGACTGTTCGCTCCGACCCCTCCTTCGATTTACCTGAGCGTGGTCCGGAATTCAGATACTGCGCCGCGAACTCGCATCAATGAAATTTGATAGTGAGTCTCGCCATGCCCGAAGGTCGGTTAGACAGTCCTTCGGGTGCAGGTTTGAATCGGACACCTGGACGCCGCCCTTGTTTGCAGGTCCAAACGCTCCGTCTGCCCCGCTCGCTCGTGAGGCACGATCCGCGGAACCAAGACAGCATCCCGCCGCCTCCGAGTATACCAAGTGTCCCGCAATAACCCTTGACTACGCTATACGATACCCACAACAATGCTGTAAGGCAGTGCAACCTCCTCGATCGGTCAATTAAACCCGCACCTTGGCATCAATAATGGTCAGCCGGAAACCTACTCGATCAAGACACGACATATCGCAATCTCTTCTTCGTGCTTGAATGGCTGCGCAGGATTCACGCTACTGCGTGTACAATTGGGTGGCGTAAGACGGACCAATCAGAGCTGCACAAGCGGTGCATCCGGCGCTTAGAAGCGCGTTGACTGCAGTGGTTGCCCTCCTTTCCGCTTCTCATCCGGACGACAAAATGCCCAGGTTTGCAGAACAACCGCGAGATGCCACGGCCATCTCCGCGGGGAACTTTTTCCCGTGCAGTACACATGCAGTTAGAATGTCCGAATCCTTTGTTAGCGGTGAAGCCCTTGTTAGATGGCGTCTCTTGAGCCGAATGAATATTCCATCCGCATGCGGGGGATATCCAACACGCACTCCTGCGGCAGACTACGCAAACGATTGGCCGATTGGCGCGACTATCGACTCGATAGCCGACGCTCTCGCCCGCCATCCTTCCTTCGGCCGACAACGCCCTGTCGCAGTGGGAAGTTCCATCATTCTCAACCGGAATGGCTGCGTCTTTGTTGCTTCAATTCATGACGACATGTCATCCTTGCTGCCACTAGCCTCAGACTGCAGCGCACACGTCTCCGCTCACATGACGAACCGCTTCTGCAGTACCCGTGCTGATCGTGACCGCGTATGACAAAACAAGGGAAGGGATAATAACCTGAATAGATAGATTCAAAGCTCGATCAATGCCGAAAAGAGTCCCAGAGTTCTTCTTGAGATGTCATTAGCGGGGTCTCGTCCTTTGTCCGGTTGGGTTTTACCGTGGTCCGGTGTGAGTGTTGGCGGGACAGTGTGGTGATTTCCCGTTGGGGTTCAAGTTGGTCATCGCTTACCTACCATGGTATTCATCCGGCTAGCGTACGCATTCCATGGAAAACGCCTTTCCCAGGGCACCGGAGCCGAGCGTCTATGCAGTTGGTTTCTCACTTGCATGTCGGATGCTGCGTTTTGATCCGTGGACAAGCGACAAACGCCACTAAGCGGGCCCGACGTGGCTTTCGCGGGCTTGGTTTCCATGCAGCTAGATCCTCATAGACCACTAGAATATCAAGCATATAGCATGTACAGGTACTCAGATAGTGTCTAACGAGGAAACGGAGTGATAACGGCGCTGGGAGAAAAAAGTAGGCAGCAGCAGACGCTCGAGTGGGATTGCACGCCTTGCCATGTGGTGTGGAAGAGATCTGCCCTGGGTGGGGGTGATCCATTTACTGGTGAACTTATTGGATCTCTTCTGTCGTTAAGGAACAAACGCAAAGGTTAAGCAGAACCCCCCCCTTCTCTTCCGGGCGGTTGGCTCTGAACTGCGAATTCGGGTGGCGACGCTATCTACGTGGCATTGGATGGTTTGTCCGTGCTGGTGTTTGGATCTGTGAGTAAAAAGCTACCTCGAATTACGCACTCAATAGTTCCAGGATATTTGGAGAAATTGGCTGGCCTTGAGAAAACCCAGCATCGCCTGTGGAGGCTGTTTCGGCATCAGCCAGGCCGACTTGAAAATCCCAGTTCTACCTGTGTATACATTTCGTAGTACAGGACCGCTGGATCGTGTTTTCTGATGAATATGCGTCCAGCCTTTCCCGAAGGCCTAATGCTCACAAGGATAGTCTAGGGCAAGGACGTTGTCCACAGAATGATTCGATATCATGGAAGAAAACCATACCAAACGCCAACAGCTGCATGGTGGCACTCCGCATTCCAACGCGCCTATCCTTGCATACACCGGTCCGTGACCCATAAAGAGGCGTAGCTACCTGATACGGTACTACATAGGCGTTGAATATGCCTCGCCGTCGGCTTCCAATATCCAACTTTCATGTAATTAAACCCTGCACCACCAGTCGGCAAATCGTTTTCCGTCACCGCCTCCGACCGGGCGTCAACTGAGGCGGTACCAGGTGTCGAGGCCGGCCCGATCTGGCGGCCTAGGGCGAGTCAAGGGTCGCCATCCTCCTCACTCAAGGTAAGGTAGGTGTGGGCACGGGTTCGGATCCGTCACAGTGGTGCCGCCAAGATTTCTTGGGTGCCCTGTTTGCTTGTCTCTGGAATGAGTTCGAAGTTTGATGGAACTTCCTGGCGTCTGTCGCTTGCTTCGTAGTGGGTGCCGGGTCGCGCGTGTGATCTTTGGGTTCGCCTGCCTGTCGATCATGGCATGGGCGGTGTTCTAATTGAGGCTTTGAGAGTGTCTTGCTGCGGGATTTTATTGGGAGAGCAAAGGTTGGAGGATTTTGGTGGCTTGGTTGTGTTGCTCCTCCTGCTTGAAAATTGGCATTTTCAACGGATGGATGGTTGGGGGAAGCTAAACCTCAGGCCGTGAGAATCAGTTTGGCCCTTCCCGCATCGTTGGAAGTATTGATCTTTGGCTAACTGCACTCTACCAACACTCTTCCATTGATCATCTCAAGTGCAACATGTGGAGTAGTGTTAGTGGAGGCTGTGTTTGCTGGTTGGTTCTGGTTTTGTTACCTTCACCCAACGGGAGTTGTTGTGACTCATGGGAAGGCTTCCAGTCCGCCAACTGCTTATTTGGGGGATGCCTCATTGCTTCGGTTGAGAACAATGGTGTCCAGGTCTTCCACGACTTGAATGATTATTTTCAGTTGGCCTGGAAACTCGCAACGGGTTATCACTTCTGTACGGTTGCGTTTGTATAACGTGTTCATCAATAAGTGCAGTGGCGCTTCTCTCGTCCCTTCCTGGCTCACTTCTGAAAATCAATCAAGATCGGCTAGTATCTCTGCAAGATATTCCCTTGCCTGTTGAGACTCCCACTCTTCGATTTTCATCTCTTGGCTCTCCTCGACCTTCTTGTCAACGAACAACTCCATGCGCCTTCGTACTTTGTCCGGCAGTAGATGTATCCTACCCTCGAACCCGCCTTCGGCATTTTTGCGAAAAAAGCGCTCGTCCAGAAACTCCCAAAAGACAGGGTCGAAGCCGTAAAACCTGCAGGCCGCATAGTTGGCCCAGAACGTTCCCGCGTCCCAGCTCTGTCGCATCCGCTCCGACAAGCGCAATGTCATCGGTGATTCTTCTTTTGCATCAAGACTCAAAGCGTCGATGTGCTGGTCGATGGACCACTCCCCGTCATCCTCTCTCTTTTCCTGTTCTTCTTTCTCCTCAACTTGTTGAAGAGCCCTGCAGAACACGTCCAGCACGTCGGAGAACTCATTCCGCCAGTCCAGCACAGTACCACGCCAGAACTCAGGGTGGCCGAGAAGCAACCACCAGGGCGGATCGTGCCTGAAGGAGGCGGGCGCAAAGTAGGCCCACTCCCAGTCAATGACGCCGACGACGTTGAGGTCCGCGTCGATGAGTACGTTGTGCGGGCGGAAGTCGTCGATCCTGAGCTTAAACTTCTCCTCCTCTCTATCCTTTCCCGATAACCCTCCCTCCCAATCAGGGAGCAGCTTTCCCTGGCGCACCTGCTGGCGGAATAGGTACCGCGCGACAAATTTGTCGCGGCAGTCGTCAGCAGACACGATGGCTTCGTTGCGCTGGAATGTCAGGTGTGCGACATGCAGGTCGGCGAGCACTTCGTACCATTCCCGGGAGGACGCATAGGTGGTCTGCTCGGGCGGGAGCACGCACGGCGGAATGCCGCCCTGCACGACCAGGTCGTTCATATCTTGCGTCAGGGGGCGACTACCGACGGTGAAGGCGTCGCGGTCCTCGTCGTATGCGAGAGATCCGATCCGAGACATCTCGAGCCTCGACAGCTCCAACACAATGCGTGCAACCTGTCCATAGACACGGTCAAGTTTGTCCCTGGGCACGTTGCGGTCAAGGTACTGTCTCTCTGAGTCCTCGACTGACGGATCCGCAAGGACATCGGCCAGAGAACACTTATGAGGGATGTAGTCCATGATGATAAACGGACCTAGTCCCAGGGGACTCTCGTCGGCAGTGCCCCAGTGATAGACATGCGGCACTGGTATGGAGGTCATTCTCTCGATGTAGCGCAGCGTGGCAACCTCGACGCGAACCTTCTCCTCCGCAAACGCATTGACTCCAGGAAGCGCCACACGCATGATGGCGGCTCCATCGGTGAATTCGAGGCCAAAGACGGCGTTGTATCCCCCTTGAATGTTCGGGAGAGGCCGCACCGGCTTTCCAGGGCGGTATTTGTGAATGAATTTCCAGATTTTATACAGCCGCCCTTCTTCTTTCAGCGTTGTGAGCTTCCTTTGTAATTCATTCTTGCGATTTTCACTTCGTCCGTCAATGAGCGGATCTACACACATCCCATACTCTCTGTCCCGTTTCTGGGAAGGCGCCGGGGGAGCGGCGCCATCGCAGGACACCTCGATGGTGCCCATGCCTGTTTCTGTCATGATTGAAGTTCAAGAGAATAGAAATGGAGATAGGCTGACAAAAAAAATGTCTAATAAATATGTGGCTGCAACGAACAACAGCTTGAGGTCAAAAGTCTGGTGGAAGAAACACTGAGGTAGTCAATCCAGGCGTTGGAGATCTGAAAAGGAGGTTTTAGCCGCCAGCCAACGTTCAGTACAGTATATTGTTGCTATGTTACTGGTGTAATCTGCAGGCCCCACTTTGCCCAACGCCGTCCGGTTACATGCCAGAGGCCGATTGAGGATAGCCTAGCAACGCAAGTATGCACTCACCCAACAGCTTGTTGGCAATTTTAGTTGCTAAATTAGGGGTACACGTCTTGAACTCCTGGGTGTGAGACAATGTGCCTCCAAGGCATGAGACAACAGTCCAGGAAAACCGGCCGAGAACCAGGGCCTGCGGCATCGCAGAGAGTGTGTCGTAGACGGCCTGGTGCTTGACAAGAGCAGCAAACGGTCAATCTGCCACAGTAAAAAGCAGTAGACGAGGCACAGAGTGTTTTAAGGGGATGGCTGGAAGACGGCCGGGAGGGCTGCATAGGGCCCAAGGGCACGATGAGGGTGTCAGCACAGTTGCTATTCTAAGGCGCCGCCGGCCGTCTCGATAATTTCCACAACATTCACCCTACCGCAGAGCCGGCAGGTCAGACCTGGCTGCAAGTGTCGAAAGGTAACATTTTTCGATCGATCGACCTGTATCTCAGAACACATAACGGATTACTCCTGGTGGCCGGGGCCACCAAGAAACCAGGTTAGCATGTGCTTGGTCTGGGTCATTGGGCGAAATTTAGACCGCAAACGTCGACCGTACCTACAGATATTAGGCAGTAACTATGTCTATAAAGTCTGGAGTTGGTATTGTTCAGAATGAATGTTAGAAGCCCCAAAGCTACGAAACCTGACGTCTGCGTTCACAGTTTCTACGATCCCATCCGCCGTTCTTTTCCTGACGTAGATCATCTACCCTACCATTCTCTTTCATAACCATCAACATGAGCCGCAGAGAGCCCACACCTCGTTCCTCGTCCGTATACTCCCAGGACTCAGGCAGGGGCCGGACCACCCAGACCGGCACCGTCATGATTGGAGGAATGCCTCGGTCCACCTCTCCGAGCGCCATCGACTATGCACGTAGCCCGCCGCTTCCTAGCCGGTTTTCGGTCTCAACCACGAGCTCGGGCCAATCGAACGGCGCTTTATCCCACAGCTCGAGACACTCTGGCTCGGGTTCCGGCGCGCCGCCGCTCGGTCGGCCATCGAGCTCAGGTGGCAGCTCTCCCGCAGTCCGACCCGGCAGCCGCGGGAGCGGTGGCGGCAGCCGCCCTGCCACGCCCGCTCATGCCGACATCATGTCTGCTTACGGCCATTCGAGCTACGGTCGCAACACTGACTCGCTCGGTACCTTTATCGAAACGGCCACGCAGACCTCGGCCGCCCGCGGGCCGCCGCCGAGCAGCACTTATTCTAAGACGTTCATCGACTCATCGCCGCATGCTGGCCCCGCGCGCGGGTCCGGCTCGGTCGGCAGCAGCCGGGGTAGTGGCGGTCGTGGTGGCAGAAGAAATGTCGACTCTGGTTCATCCCTTGAATCGAATGACTCGCTGTACTACAGCAACGTCTTGAGTAACGTGCCGCCAGATGATCTCCGGCGCTTGGGTGACGCTGCACAGAAGTCTCGCGAACGAAGGCGTAGGGCCGGGGAATAATAGAACGACAATGTGGCCAGAGCCTGCATTTTTCGGGAATTTATTGAATGGCAAGGAGATTATAATCACTGGCCTATGTGTGTTTGGCTGTCAGCTTAGAACGTTGGTATTGTCATAACCTGATCAGAGTTGCGGGCGACTCGCTTGCTTACGAATTGGCCCTGTTTTGTTTGCTGACCTCCCTGCGCCGACTTTCTCATCGTCAGAGCCATGATACTATGCAGTTGCCGTTTATGCCATCAAAGCGTTTTTCTATTGCTCTAAATCCAAACGAAGTCCTCCCGCTGAAACTCTACTGCGCCAAGATCCAGTGATGACTCTTCACCTTCCATGTATGCATGCAATTCACTGTGTCCCTCTCCAACCCCAACATTATAACTACCGCCACCCCATACGCCATAATCATCAGACGTCACTAGTTAATAGTTGATTATATTGTATAATCATTGTTAGTACGTGTTTTCGGCCAGTAAGTTCGTCTCTTTGCCTGCCGCATGGCTTCACGGCAGGCAAGAGCCACTAGTACCGGACCCAACGTCCAATAACTAGTGGGGAGAGTAATCACGGTGGCAAACGGCGAGGAAGTAGCTAGCTGGCGCAGCTCAGTCGCAGAGACCAGATCGAGCTGCTGGAGCGCCAACCACGTCCGGTTCTCCAGTTGCGCTTAAGTGGTTGGCGACGACGATGGCTTCTAGGAAGGCTCGCCTCTTAGGCCGCTAAGGCATGCAGACTGCTCGCCGTTGCTTAAGAACTATTATGGGCAAAAAAAAAAAAATTGGCTCTGAGTTGCCGCCTACTTTTGGAGCTCACGAAGTTTCTCTTGCTCATCACGTCAGACTGCCAAATGCGGGAGTTGCTAATCAGCTAGAACCACTTGGTTCAGGATTCCCTTGGTCAGAAGGCCTTTTCGGGCTGCACATGGGCTAAGTTAAGGAAGGCTCGGCTACCGCAACACCGTGTAATGTGCGAGGATTTGTTTGGCACGTGAAGGAGGGCAGTTGATTGCGAAATAACTTGAGGTCTCAGTGCCAATCTAGCTAGCCAGATTTGGCCAATTACTATTAGTCTCTCATGACAGTGAGTGATGGACGCGACTGTCACGGTCAATCCGTCCCTTCCACTCATGTTAGGTGCATGTACATGGAGCGTAGTTCGGGTCTCGCCGATCTTCAACGATTTCTATCTCTTCGTAACCTTAATTCTGTTTACTTCCCGCTAGTTTTTCTGCCAAGACGTGTTTTGAGGCTCATACCTATTTTGGCAGCTTTATACACTCAAGTTAAGTGGATGAACCTATGGACAGACGGTGTCTGTCTCAACATGACACTGAACTTCTACAAGCCTTACCTACCTACGTGAGGTTGACACGCCATTCAGTACCCACTTGACGGATAAAGGATGGGACAAAAATTACCGAACATAACTGCTCATGGACACAGGCGACAGATGTGCAACTAATATTGATCCTTTTCATCCCGATGCGAACCAAGAATCCCCGCCTCGCAATTCACCGATCGATGCACTAAATCCTAGCTCCTCCTTGGCGAAGAAGGCCTCTGATAATTTCACGAGCCTCTAGGGTCGTCTACCTTGGCGACGTCGACCGTCTCTCCCTTCCGCTGTCTCTCCTTCGGACCCATGTCATCGCCAGCCCTACCCTCATGTGGCATTTTGCCGGTATACAAGTGCCAGATGCTCAGACCGAGGCCGTACAAGTCGTCCTCAATTGTAGGTGGTGCTGGGTTCTTTCCCATTTGTCCCCCCCCCCAGAAGCCTATTTAGAGACTCGTAATGCCAGGTTGAACTTCTCTCCAAAACGTGTTCGTCCTCGCTCATGTATCGCCCCTGAGCAAAACCAAAAAGCCGGAGTTTGCCTTGGTTGTCAAGAAGCATGTTCTCCAGCTTTAGGTCTCCGTGCACTATGCCCTTGGCATGCAAGCACTGCACGAGTCGAATCATTTGGTACATGATGTTACGGCGTCGAGATGGCGGCAGGACAGGAGCCAGAGGCGGGGCCGGGCCCGTCAGAACGGTGATCGGAGTTTCGAGATCCATCAGGAAGCCCATACAAATAATGTTGCCGTTGAATGCTTTGAGCAACACTCTTCCCCTGACCAGAACTGCGCAATCGCCAGCCGCCCGCTGGAGTTCGTATTCTCAAAGGTCAGCTCTGGCCGTGTAGACTATGCTGGGTGCCTTTTGACTCTGTAGAGCATGCTGTTCCCTGTGATCGAGAGTTCAGGCGTCTCGTCTTCAATCGTGCTGGCGTCGATATGGGGGAATTGGTGACCATCGCTTGTCTCGGGCACCGGCCATGTTTATCTGCAGCAGTTGAGATCTAAATCGATGACGAACTCATGTAAGAGGTAAGAGGTAAGAAAAGCGTGAAGTGGGGTAAAACTGTTGCTCATATCTAAGTTCGTAGGTGGGTTTGCGTTTGAATTTTGCATCGACGAAGAGTCTCCAAGCCCCGCTTCCGTTCACCGAACAAATTCCAGCTGGGACAGCACTCAGCGCGCGTAAAACTACACCAAAGCAACGCGTTGGCAAACACTTCGTCATCGAACATGGCTGATGGGTCCGCCCAGTCGACGGATAGAACATGATGTACGCCAGTGAGGAGGCCAGCGTCGTCTTAGTTCATGTCTCGCTGTCTATCAGCAGGACGTCCAAGGCCGCGATTGCAGTTACATCATCATGGATTATGTCGACGGTCACATGCTGAATGAACTACGGCAGGCCAAACACTAAGGTCAAAGAGGGCATTGCCTTCCAGTTACGTGGTGCCTTCGGCTGACTCCAAAAGGTTAGTCCCCGTCAGATGGTGATGGCCCGTAGTTCAGGAGCCTCGACACAACCCCATACACGGTGATTGTTTTGGACGGATGAGGATCAGCCGACAATCAATAGACACTTTACAATAGAACGAGAAATTGTTGAGGCTATAATTCGCGAGTTCGACTAAGCTGGAAGCGACTTTGCCGGCGAGCGCGCATCCTACATCAGACGAGTGCTGCCTTGTGCCTTATATGGAAATGGCAAGCGTATGATTACCCATTCCAATTGTCAAAGAGACCATGCTACGGCTAGATGGGACGGTTATGCTTTTGTCCTGGGAGGCGGCCGGCTGGTACCCGCAGCAATAAAGTAATTACGCCGACCCTCATCTTCGGCTAGGTCTATGGGCTGGTGATTTCCACGCCTGGATCCTCATACTTCTTGACGAATACCCAAGACGAGCATTGAAAAACTAAGCGTATTTTCTTGGTACTAGCATGCCATCCAGCCACGGAGGCCCAGCTCCTGATTTTCTTTATTCGAGGTTCCCTATGAGATGGGAACAACAATTCCAAGCAGCTGTAATTGTGAGCAAAGATGCCGCGACTTGTAGACTCGGAATGACATAGTGATATTGGGCACGTTATCCGTGTACCTTAGAAGGTATTGTCGGGCTCATTCTCTGTACACTCTCTGTGTCTCGGGCGGCCCCAGATAACTCTTGCCCGCGACTCCGGCCCCAGCACAGTCAATCACGATCTTCTCGAGGTACACCTCAGGAGAGTTGGTTCTCCACACGAGCTCGTGCGCGCCCGGATCTGCCTCCCCCAACCACACCGTCCTGGTCCAGACTTGGTCCGCCACTTGCCCAGTCCACTCGGGCGGCATGAGCCCGGCGCTCGGCACGTCAATGTAGTCGCCCAGCAGCCGCGTAAAGTTAGCCGGCGCGCCGTCCAGCGTCAGGGAGAACTCCATCCGCCGGCCCGGGTCGGGGTCTGTGTCCAGTCCGGCGGTGACGTAGACCGTCGCCGTCAGGCCAGCGGCCGACGGGCGTGAGAACAGGTAGATGGGGAAGGTAGCGTGCGCGGACTTTGCGCGCGTGAGGCTGTCCCTCGCGGCGTGGAACGGGCGGAGGGCGATCGACCCGGACTCGCTTCGCGTGCCTAGGTGGGGGATGTGGACGAAGGAGACCGCGTCAACGTCAGTATCCGCGTCGGTGTCGGTGCCGTGGCCCGGGCCGGGATGATCGGATGGTGGAACAAAGTGAGGCGCCTCTATGGAGATGTAACCAGCCGACTCGGCGAAGCCCGCAAACGTCTCGGGGACTCGAGCGTTGAGAATGGGGATATGGATCTGTTCGAAGTAGGGGTATCGAGCTGGGGTGGAACGGATGCCGACGAGAAGAGTCGAGTTGAAGTCGGCGGGGACCGATGGCCAGTCGATGGTCACATTGAGCCTCTCGTCCGGGCGATCCTTGTGAAGCGTACCGTTTGCGGGCGAGATCGAGAGCCATGGGACAGGAAGCGGGTCAAGCGCCCAGTTGATGGGAACGCGGTAATCGCCTCGCATGAAGACATCGACATGCCGCACTGGCGGACCATACGGACTCATCTGCGGTAATACGGGAGCATGATTTTCTGTCGTCGGCATCGACGCATCCACGGATTCGGCCCATCAGCCCTGCCGAACAGGAGCAGACGATCCCTCGGCATAGATGCCCAAGTTTCCGAGCGAGAATTGCATGTTTTGTCGGAGCTGAACGTATGAGAGGTTGGCGACAATGTCGCGGGACGGGTTGGCCCACCGCTTGGGCTCCTCGACGGCGTCGTAAACGGCCTGCGACATCATATCGGCCCATTTGCCCTCCAGCATGGCATCCCACTCCTCTACGAGATCGTAGGCCGCCTCAAAGTCGCTAAGAACCCGTGAAGCCAGCAAATTTGCCGAGTTGCGACGCTCGAGAGCGTAGCGGTAGTTGAACGCTATGTTAATGGCCACCGCGTGAAAGGTGGCGCCGGACAAGACGGGCTGGCTCACGAGCTGGAAAAAGGCGGGAAGTAGGCTAGGTTGAATCAGGGGAGTAAGATTATGTACCCGGGCAGCAAGGCCTTGCCATCTCGCAAGAATTCGCTCTGCTTCTTGGAAGTTTACCGTCGAGTAGGTGTCCGGAGTGAGATGCTCGTATCTCCGCATGCCTACGAGGCGGGAGTGTTCCATCAACAGGCCAGCGATTTCCTCGGCATAGAGCGAGCCAAACTCTCGCGCTGCGTAGTAGGCGAGGTATGAAGGAATGGTGTCAAAGTCGATGCTTGATACATTCCATGCGAGATCCATAGCCAAACTCAGGGGCAGCTCCATCGGCTTGAGATCGCCCACGTTCATGATCCAGATCCTGTTTGCGCCCCGAAGGTGCGCATGTAAGAGCTCCTTGTAGACTTTGGCAAGATTGTTTGTGTTGTGCCACTTGTATGACCGCGGGAGTCCTATATACTCGAAGTGAAAATACACACCCGAGCCACCCTTTCTCTCGGTCTCGTTCTTGGTAGGCAACCGGTAGATGTTGCCTTGGTTATCGTCGGGAAATAGCAGGGTGACATCTTCGGGCGGGTAGAGGCCGGCGTCGTAGTACGAGGCGACCTCTTTGTACAAAGCCCAGACCTGCGGGACAGCCGTCTCAGATCCGTGGTACTTCTTGATTATGCCTCTCTGAACTTCGAACACATCCTCCAGCATTTTGATGGCGTCATCTGTATCAGCTGCCTCGTCGCCCAGGCCTCTCATTCCAAGTGTGAAGTATGACTCGTTTTTCCCTGCTCTCGCGACTCCTTCATCCATGAACCTGGTAATGTTGGCCTTGTTTTTTCGACCAGTCCCAGGGCCCTTGTAGGGTTACGTTCCATTCATTTGTGGCTCTCTGCATAGGCTCGTGGTGAGAGGTTGATATGACGATGCCGTAGTCGTCGGCTAGTTGCTGGTTGCCAGGATCGTCGGTAAAGAATATGTTACCTGGGGCTGGCGTGAAGGAGCTCCACATGACAGGCCAGAGGTAGTTGGCCTTTAGACGCAGCAAGAGGTCAAACACGTGGGCGTAAAATTCGGTGTCCAGAGGGTAGCGCGTAGCGTTGTGTCGACGAGCCCACCAGGTGTTCAGCGCTGGCTCTTCGTCGTTGATGAACAAGCCCCGGTACTTGACGGTGGGCTCTCCGTGGACGGTAGTTTTGTTAAGCGCGAATATTTGCGTATGTCTCTGCACCGGCACGTCGGCGAACCAGTGCCAAGGGGATTGGCCGCATTGCTCTGCCAGGGTATAAATGCCGTAGATGGTGCCCCTTTTATCGCTGCCGGCAATGACCAAGGCTCGGCCGCTGCTCGGGGCAGGGAGGTTTACAATTGTTGTTTTGAACGTCTCCCATTTTCCCTCGATGTTGGAAGTGTCGAGATACCCTTCCGCCGAGAGAGCCCCGACTAAAGACGAGTTGACAGAGCCTGCGATAATGACGACGTCCTGCTCCTTGGTTGCTGTGATGCTAGAAATCGTCGTGTTGCTGACCGTCCTCGAGGCTTTGGTGATTGCTTCCAAATCTTTGGCGAGACTGCGTGCGGCTATGTGAACGCCCACGAAGTCATCCTCAGCAACGAGGATCGGGGCATAGGTGATGCTAATGCCGGGTTGCGATAGTGCGGGGTCCGGCTCGAACGACACGAAGCGTTCTTCGAGTAATGCTAGGCCGTGCAAGGGGAGGCATATGATCGCCCAGGCCGTAGCTAAGTGGCACCTCATGGCCGCAATTAGCACGCTTCTTGGAAACAGATAACTCCGAACCAAAATGCTCTCTCTCCTTCCTTTCGAGAGAAGGAGTGCGCTCTATATGTACCTTTATTACTCTGACCTAACCATAACATTGAGCTAGCAAAGACTACCGCATATTCCCTGTAGATGTTTTCTGATTGACGGAAGCTTGGGGTTAGTGCCGGTTAAATACGACGCTTTGTCATGGTACTGATGGCTTGGATTGTTAGCGAGGGATCATCGCTGCTTGATCATGCGTCGCATCGCGCCAGTGACTGTTAATTTGACCTACTGTGTACGACGGTCAGACATTGAGCCTCCGTTCCGATTTTCTGACCAAGAGAGGACTCTTGCCATCCCTAATTGCCATCCCTAAAACTCAACGAATTAGCCCATTGAGCTCATCTATGAAGAAACGCAGTTGAATCTGGAAAAGTCATAACACCTATTACCTGCTCTCATATCAATTCTCAATGGGATTGTCTGAGGTTCGCTACACTTGACTTGGTATTGGGGTGTTGGCAACAAGGTTTGAAGGTTGGAGGTTGGGGATGGAGGAGATTGGCTCAAAAACAAACCGAAGGTGGAAAAGAGGGGTTTGAAGCGGGAGGGGGGTTCTGAGAGGTTGGAGAAGAGAAGAGGGCATAGCATCAGATTGGCTGCCTCGACGTATTCACTAAGGTATCCAGAGCTTGAACCTACGCTGGCAGATTGCAAAAGATAGGTGGAAGAGCTCTAACCTTATCTACTTGATGAAATGGATCTAAAGCAACGTTGTGTGTTCGTGCTCAACCCTCGGCCAAGTTTGCAGCTTAGTGGAGATGGAGGCAGCCTCTGACGGCATTCCATTTTTTCCTCTGTGATGTCCAGAACAATTGTATATCAAATACCGTCACAAGGAAGCATCATGGCCGGTCTATTGAGGTGACAACGTTCGATTTCTAGTGGACACCGCTCGATTCGATTTCCGCTGTGACTCATTGTAAAACACTTTGAGCCGTGCTATCAACATCCAGAAAGTATACGTCTCTACCCTTGTATCTACCAGCCACTAATTTGGCAGTAACAACAACCCAACGCGCCGCAAAATCTTCCGTGTTGCACGACTGCGGTTGCTGACTCAGCTGGCTCGACCCAACGCTCGCCCGAAGTTTTGCCGGACAAGATCCCGTTCGCGTTCCCGGGCCGTAGCCGCTTCCGTAACGATCACAAACGGCGCCGGCAACGGAGGCCGGAAGGCGTCGCTCATTCTACTTCGTTCACACCTATCAAGTCCTCCAGGACGCCTCCCGCGTATTCGCGATGGCGATGCATTTTCGGCGCCAGGATCCCGTCCCCTGTACCAGGGCGCGAACCAACTACGTCCGACCCTCGAGGCTCGGTGTAGGCCTGGCTCGCTTTTGCTGTCGTGGCCGTTCTCCCCTAACCTCCCTCCCCCCACTTCGCAAGAAGAAAAGTCAGAATCTCTTCACTCTGTTTTTTGTCGTTCTTCCTACTCCTAATGTACTCCTTGGCTTACCATGACGGTACAACAAAAGTTGCGCTTCTCCGAGGTGGACAAGGAAAGCGTTAATACGCTTCTCAGGATTTACTTGGACAATGCTATTGAGGAGGGGGCTAACGAGCAGCCCTTCGTTGCTCTAAAAACGCAAGCGGATCGCGATAAAGTATGGACTACCTAGACCAAGTACGTCGTCTCCCCCTTCCTAGGCTTAACACAAACCAAATTTCAATACGACACCTTAGACAATGTACTAATATGTTACTGATTTCTATTATTATTTAAAGTTTCTATAGACTTACTAGAAAGAAAGAGGGTAAAATCGACAGCTCCGGTACTCCCTAGGTGTATATGGCCCCTTATCAAGCCTAGAACTGGTGCTAACTAAGTGAAGCCGTGGTAATGTCGACTACTACCGCTTCTAGATGGACTTTGCTCGGGACCTAAAAGCCCTAGAGGTTTAGGCACTAGTCAAGGCGTTTCTATACATATACGTGGAAAGCTCCGTCAAAGAACGTGTCGTGCTAGGGCCCAAGGAGCGCGCCATGGTTCGCATGCTCAACTCCACTTTCAGTGTCATTGAGGTTTGGCGGAGGCTTATCGTAGTAGCGGATTTCAATGTCCTCTATAGTAAGCGGGCCGCTTTGCGAAGAAGGGAGAGGTACCTAGAGGCCGACCGGATTTTCCTAAGGTAGCAACAAGAAGATGAAAAACGTGACGGACCCGCCTATTCAATTGTCAAGGTATATGGAGCTAAATCGAAAACATCACTTCTATCCTTTTCTAGATTCTTGAATCCCCTATTATTGAGGTAGCTTCCTCTCTACCTCCCCTCTTCACCGTTCTACGCTTCTATTGTTTGTCTGCTTTACTGACTAGTATCTGGCTAGTAGATTATCTGGTCACTGTCTCCAGAACTTAATGTCACGAAGCGACCATAAAACGTGGCCTGAACCTGCAAGGCGCATGCGGGAGCACGCGGCAGCCAATCGCTTAAGGAACCAATCAGGAGGTTATCACTGCCAAGACGCTGGGATCACTGGTGATAACTAGAAGTCATAAGTGAAGATGGATTATCACGGGTGATAATCCAATGGCTCTAGTGAACAACCAATGTATATATACTAGCTACCAAGTCACTCTTTAGGAGGGGAGGATAGCTCCCCAGCTAGCAATCATACAATCACAGTCTTGGTCCTAACCTTGAGCATCATCGCTGTGAGAGACAATCTATTGTTGTGAACCCTTTGGCTTCACCAAACCTACAGACTCTGTCGTTCGCATACCTTCGCTGAACCCTTTCAGAGGATAGTCTGACCGGGTTTGTCACAATATTGCGCCGCGAGAACGATGAATGGTGGTATAGCCCAACCTTGGGCATATACACCTTGGATTACCGTTGCCTATTCGCGATTGCTAGGTTAGGCAAGTTTTGCCCTGCTATATCCATCCGAAATTGTAACCACCATTCCAGGGAAGATCATACCACTATAAAGCTAGTCTCGTCGAAGTTGTAGATATCCTCATCGAGGATCCTATACTTGGCCTTAGTGTTTTGTACAAGTATAAACCACTCGCCGATAATCTTCGGATCCTCACATTTAGCCCTTTGGTTGTCGTATCGACGTGCATACTGTGTACGGAGCTGTGGCTAGCGTTTGACGAAGTTGTGGGCCCAGCGTTTGACGAAGTTGTGGGCCCAGCGTTTGCCGACAGGGGGCGCGTTGCGGTCGTGCAGTAGTTGGTTTGCCATATCTTCCACACTAGATAATCTATGCGGAAACGCACGTACCGATAGCTCGATTATATACTGAACAATCGCCTCCTCTTCTAATTGAGCGAGCTTCCTCGAACTGGGCGTAAAGTCGTGTTGTGCACGCCGGCCGACGTGTAACGGGCTGAGGCCCGGTGTGGGCCTCGGTGATCCTCGGCCGGTCACCAGTGAACACGGCCCACCGAGCTCATCGGATGAAGCCATTCGCACCTGCCCTGTGGGAAGCCATCTGCGCCTGCTCGACAGCCCACCGAACGTTCTAGCAACGTGGCCACAAGAATGAGGGGAACTCATGTGCGGTCGGAACCTCTCCTCGTTCCTCTCTTTTTCCCAAGTTCAGTGTACTCGTAGAGTAGTCATCAGATAGTTGCAATACACTCCTGAGACCGCTACACGACATGTCGGTCGGAGAGGGTCGAGACCGGCACATCATAGAGCTTGGCTACGGCTCGGAGGGTCAACTTTTCATCGTTTCGCAGAGCTCTAAGAGCCAGGATAACCCTGCCTTCCTTTGAAGCAATCGTAGTAGGAGGCATGTTGCGTAGTGCAGAGAAAAGTGGATGTGAAGATTGAGGGAGGGTACATCGCGCTAAAAGTGTCCGACTCGCTTATCTGTCCGACTCGCTTATCATGTACATTACTGATAATGCACCGTTTCTAGGTGCGGTGAGAGAAGGGAAAGAGTAGTGGGCTTGTACGAGTTTGTAACGGTCACAGCGTGTGTATTGCAACAGGCTATGGACGACTCAACGAGTATACGAAACTTGAGGAAAGAAAGAGAAGAACAGCCCTTGTGCAACGAGAGCGGTCTTTAGACTATATGCCTAGATGGCGGGCACGGTCACCTTGATGGTGTTGAACCCACTGGGTATTCAGGAAGGAGCGTTTGGGATGCGGGAGCAGGTGCGCAGGGAGAAAAGCGATCTGGGAAGGCAGTTCCAGGAGCTTAACAGAGTTTTTAGGGCTTGGGAGGTGGCCACCAGATTTTTACACAGAACAACACACAGAAGCACGCATCAACAGCTCATTCAAGCTGAAAATCAATCTCTGTAAGCTCGTTCAATCCTGTAACTGTGAATCGTGGTTGTTGGACTTCCAACAGATGGTTACCCATTATGCGGTTGCCTGACGCAGCGCAAGTTTCGAGTTTGCAGGCGTTCCAGGTTTGCAGGTGCAGTGCATGCTCGATGCAGGCTTGCTTGCTGAGGGTTTCCGAGGCTCCTGTCGGGCTCAGCCCGTTACAATTATTACCCCTAATATCAGCTGGAACAACATCAAGACAGCCTAGATAACCTATAAATATAGGAAGCAAGCAAAAATCGTAAGCCAATCTATTCTTAGTAGATTAGAAGCCGAGGGCTGACGAGGTGTATCCCCTACCCCTATCAATAGTGTCGTCGTGTGCTCCCCTAGATTCATCACCCTGCCTCTCAGGCCCCAATCCATACGCTCTTCGTAGCCATGATCGCCTGGATAGTCTGAGCACCCATCGTGGTGGGCATGACAGTGGATGCAGTCGTCGCGGACGGCCGGATGGCTCTTGCGCTTCTCTCTTCCTGAACAATGGGCGATGAAAGCAGTTATAAGTCATCACAGTACGTAGAGCGGCCACCTACAGGATGCTCTCGGTTTCGATGGCGCAACGCTTGGGGGCCGTCCCGGTGCTTAGGGCCCAGACTGTCCCGATGAAGACCGCGAAGATAACCAGCGAGATGCAGACATTTAATCTATGTACAAGAACCAACAGCAGTCGTGCGGGCACCAGTCGCGCCGTAACGAATAGGTATCTTGATCAGGTAAGCCTTGGATACGTGCTTCTTAAAGAGGGGTAGGATTACAGCAGAAGGAGGCTACCTTTTTGGGATGTAATTAACTATCGACGAGCGGGGAACATCGAGGCGACGTAGAAACAGTACGCCGAGCAGAAGAATTATGAAACCGCAAAATGCAGAGATCTTGTTTCAAAGGTGTTGGAACAGACGGGGGTCGCCAAGCTCATGTAGAGCCCCTGACTGAACCTGACGGCGCCCAGAGTTGACTGGCCGGCCGGTTTTTCCAGTTCAGTCAACATTGTGAACAGCCACCAACTCAAATCAAAACCACTATTGCCTAAGATACTGTCTTGTCATTACCTTATGTTGAGTCTTAGTGGTTCCAACAAGGACTAGGCCTGGTGGAGGCTGAGACGCCTTGTGATTGGCTGGCCACCACGATTGGACTGGTGCCTGTATAACATGTTCCGACTCTACGAAGAGGGAGATTGCTGTCCATGTTGAGAATCCGGCGCTTACTCTGGTAGACGCCAGGGGAGGAGCGGGTCTCGTGCGGCACTACTCGACGTGTTCGTCTTGAGGAATCTACAGACTCGGTATTAGCGTTTATGGTGGGGAAAGTTTGGATATAGAAGGGCGATGCAAAGATTTGGTGCTACAACAAGGGAGCAACGATGATAGAGGGCCCCAGCGGAACCGAAGCATCAGACAGTAGTCCAGGAGAGGAGAGCCTGACTTTGAGCGGTGATGCTACACTTAGGGACATTGAGTCCATGAGAGGTGAAGAGGTTGATGTTGCGGACGATATAGAAGATGATATTCGATGAACAATAGAGGTGTAGTCAACTCATGTTCATGCCTTGAACGGTATACTATGTTAGGGCCAAGTTGAGAGATGTTAGTAGTCAGTAATCACTGGAAATGGTCGTTTCAAGACAAACAGAATTTGATTATTTCTCAACTTAGCCTCTTAGCAGCAAAGATATTCGCAAGTAAACTCCCTGGAGAATGTCCTTCATTGGACCTGTATTCCTGAACTGCCGACGCCTTCAATCCTTTCCTTCGGGGATGTAGGGTTCATCATCATCAGAGCTTTCGTTCCCTGTGTTACCTTCGGGTCAGTTTGTCTTCCAGAGCATTGGGAAGATTTTAGCCTACAATGCCTGATCTTGGCGGTGATCAAGCCCCTGGCAGGTGCCCAAATCATTTCCAGTGGTTGCCCCGGCTGTGGCTTCTTGAAGTTCACCTCGATGGCGCTGAGCGTTGGTAGCTTAGCCATGCCTGCTGCTTTCTCTGCTTCAACAGCAGCCGTCCACATGGACGTCGTGTAAGCGATGAACTCTCGCCTGCCCAAAGCAACAAAATTGAGTTCGCGAAGCTCGGCTTTGTTGTCAAATAAAGTCTTGTCCACTATCTTCCCAAGGAAATGCCAAAAAGGTCCCGGCCAGTCCCAGTCGTATTGGTAGCCGATATATCGGAAAATTTCCGTTTGTCGGGGAACCGTTACTCTACCACGATTAACCTCATGCCAGTGCCTCTAAACAGCTGGTCGGGCTCATAACTCACTGTATCACGACATGAGTGACACTATTGATGTCAAAGTCTTTGAAGCGTTCTTCCGCCGTAGCTCGAACCTCTGGAACTGGAGCATCGATGGCGATGTCCTCCGGCACTCCCAATGTGATGGTGCGCAGAGAGGGGTCGTCGACCTGGGTTCCCGACGGATTGGTCGCACCTGCAATAGTATCCATGCTTGCAGCTTGTCGCTAGCGCAGCAGCAGCGGTGGTTACATAGAAAAATGTAAGCTGCAAGAACTGGCACAGGTTAAAGCTTCCCGTTATAAAATACAGAGTCGCGGTGGAATCACAGAACACTTGGTTGCCGCCGCTTGTTGTCGGGAGAGGTTGGAGACATAACTGAAATATGGTCGGTTGCAGCTTCCAGGTGTTGGAAAACCTACGACGGTTTTGGTTGGCCGGTTTCGTCAGGGCACAATGTCACGTGATTCTAAAATGCAACGTCGCCCTTCTTGGTGAATAGGTGTTGCGTGGACCACGCTACGGGCCCACCTGGCCCATACATTTCAGGCACCCCTCTCCACTGCTGCATGCAGGTTTTTCCCACAGACACACAGTAAAAGAATGACAGACAGTATCACCACCTTCGTTCTATCTGCCTGTCCCTACAATAGGTGTTGGTTCAGAAGATCAGACATCGGCGACGCCGCAGAAGCGCCAACCCAGCCACGGTCACGGCCTAGTGTTGGTTCGCGGTTTCAGCTTCACGTGGCCGGCCTGCCGCCCGGCCCGCCGCCCGGCCCGCCTGAGGCGCAATCTGGGACGAGATGAAACTTTTTAATGTGGCACTCAAGAGTTGGCCGTTTTGAAGGTTTAAGCCACTACTTTGCTACTTGCCCAACGCTGGCGTCGTCGCTAGCGATAGATGAAGCTTGTAATATGCGAAATTGACCGGGGAAGCCGACCTTGCCATGTGTGATTCAGTGCTGTTGGGCCTAATTATAGAGCCAGCCACTGGGTTCACGCTGTCGCGATCACGTCTCGGACCGCTGCCACTTTTGGGTCTGGGACGTCATTGTTGGGTCTGGGATGTCATTGCTGGGCCTGGAATTGTATTCGGATCATTTGACCAGAAGCTCCTGTGGGGTCCGATAAACCTCTCAGGTCGCAATGTCAACCTGTACCCGGAGTCCCGGACATGGCTGCACGCCTCAGCCATGTCTCAACTGCCATTGTTAGGTCTGTGGCTACCCCCTGGTCCCATTCACCTTGACCCATCGCGTCAACTCCCAGTACTTTAAAACAGGTCAGCTATCCTTGACCCACTGTATCTCTATTCTTGTCGTCGTTGCGGGACTCACGCCGAAATGGTGACCAACATGTGGCCTATTCAAGAACCTTCGGGATCGAGGGAGGTATTAAGATTTGAATATAAGTCACGTTGTACCGGTGGACTGTGTCAAGAAAAGAAAAAACAGCATCACATCTCCTCATCAATTTACCTGGTCTTCGAAAGCATATCTCAAACCTCCCATCAGCGTCTTCACTCTTGGTCCCTTTTCGCGGTTGTCTATCGGCACTAGTCACCACCAAGTTTAGGAGCCCTTAAGCTTATCGACCCGAGTCGTTTCAACAATTATCCAAATACCAGACTCTTCCTAACGACACGTTCAAAGTTCTGCAAATTGTGATAACTAATCGGTAACTATATATCTACTTCCAAACCTTATATCTCCGGTGCTGTAAAAGCTGTATCCAACCCGTCCGGACTACACGGCGAGCTTGGCCAAACCAAAAGCTCAACTATGACTAACGAATTTGAGTCTTAGGCCATGTGCAATCACATACACCACTATTACAGGGGGTGCGGACATTGGTGGTCGGATGGCTTTAGGCGGTGTGCAGCTGCACGGGCTGCAGGCCCGAATGTCCGATGTCACCGTCCCACGTGGGGCATTGAGCGTTCAAGAACCGTAAGGGAGGGTTTTTGTGAACGTTGCTTCTATCCGTCGCCGTCGGATTCAGAGTGATTGAGGTTGGATGGCGTTTGTGACGGGCTGGTCCTATGCTTACAAGGCTCTCGGCTGGACCGAGAGCACATCCTGTCATTACGATTGTCGTTTCTACTTGCTCATTCCTCGACGCACTCCATCTAGATAAACTACAATAGTAGGGCTAGCTGTGAAAATGACATGCTTCAACCCCAACATGATCAGATTCTGCCTTGACTTTGACAAGCGGCCGTCATTCGGTGATGGACGGGCATCGATAATATTTAACGTCCCTTAGTTTCTCAGATATCAATTGTACAAGAGTAACAGTTTTAAAAATTTGGTTGGAAGTCCAACAGACACAAATTCGCGGTGAGGCGCTTACGAGGCTGGTCTGCAGCTCTCAGGAGCTGCTGCAGCGTGGGCAACCCGGTGCCTGCCATCGACGCTCTGCAAGGCAGCGCACCATCCGTCGATAGCAACGCAGTCAGGATCATCACTAATAATGCATTGGTAGCGTCGAAACCCTATCGGTTTAACCCACCTCTGCAACCTCTGGGAAAGCGCGGCAGTACTGGAAACGGCCCCGCCAATTTGCCCAAAGGCTTCACCAATTTTCGCCTCTGTAGGCCGCACTTAGAGCTGACGAAGTGCTGGCAAGTAGACTCTCAAACCTCCCGTCGCGCCTACTGCTAACTCTAGTTTTGATGTAAATAGGCAGCTGTTGACGCGACCAGTTGCGATTCTTATTGTTTAGGCGGCACGGTTCGCTCTGTTGTGTTGTTGTTCTATTCTATTTGTAGCGTAACCCGTTGCCGCTTTTGCGATTAAGATGGAACCGGACAGGTCCGAACCCGTCTACATGGATGGGCGCGATCAAGCCGACACCGGCCGTATAGGCCCAGCAACACGTAAGTGTAGACCTCAGCTCTTTCCAGACAACAATAGGCAAAATGAGAGAGATCTTCGAGGCTGACTTTTAGCGCACCTAACCGTCGCATCAGTCGCCCCGGACTCCCAACCTCCCGAGTAGCGCTTGGAAGGTGGTACCTCCAGGAAGCGCTATATCTCAGAGGCATCTACAACAGCTACCAAGCGCCCACGCGAGTCTTTTAGCCCTTTGGCTTCCAACTCGACCCCTCATTTCATCCCTCAGGACAAGTACGGCGTTCGCCTAAGAAGCATTGCTATTGTTCTGGACCTGCCATCGGGACATAATGAGTTCTTGGGTCTCCTGCCGAAATGGTCTCTCCGTGAGAGGCACGATGAGACCGAGAACCTGGTACTAGAATCCATCGATACCGACGCCATGATCGAGGAACTCTGGAAAGCGACAGCACACGACCTAAAAATCACTGGCCCTTCCGACCACGGTGACGTAACTGCTCTAGATCCTCGCGACTAGGTGCTCGAAGTGAAGATCGGTCGCCGTGGCGGCGGTTAGAGGAGCGTACGTGCCAGCAACGGGCTGCTTTTTAGCCGCGCACTCAACAGTGCCTACAAGTATGGTCTGGATAAGGATCCTAATTATGGCGATTGGGTCTTACCCTGCCGTTACGTCCAGAGAACAGCCGAAGGCGCCTCCGGCGTAAACAGCGAATCTAGCGCTACGGCTGGCAACGTGGATGGGGCCCTAAACGATAGGCCCTTGCCTGGGAGAGTATGGGTCGGTTAGGTATCCGGTCCGAGTACGGGCCCGACTGCAGGGACTCGCTCGCAGCAGGATAACATACAAGCGTGGATTGGCCAAATTCACGAAGGCGAAGCGACCGATGCTGCTCCTCTGACTCCTCTTACCTCCCGAGGTAACATACACGGTCAGGAGTCCCGGACGTCCGACGACGAAGCCACCCCATCCGGCTCAAACAGGGAAGAGGCTGATCCAATCATCGATGAGATAATCGGCAATGGAGAAGTGGATACGGGTCTACCGTCCTCGAAGACTGACTTTGAAGAACCTTAGCGCCAGGAAACTAACACCCCTCTGTATGCTGGTGAGGAAGTCGGAGATATCCAACCTATACAACCAGGAGATACGCGACTTGCCACCGACGTCATCTCTATCTCGTCAGACAGCGACTCGGCCGCAGAGCTAAACGACTGCTTGTCATCCAACTATAGCGAAGACTTGGCTGCTAGAGGTGATAGAGACGATGCTACCTAAGAGTCGCTAGACCCCGATAAGACGGTGGACAGTCCTATCCTAGCCACTATAACACTTGGCGGCATATACGAGGAATGGGTGGCGGCATGCGAGTTCTTTCGATACGACCTAGCGTATAAACGAATGGATATAGGAAAGCAGCTTTTCGGGACGAGAAATAAGCTTCGCCTGGGCCAGATATACGCGGTTTGGCACTTCCTCAACGCCATATACAACGAGGGCCGGACGGGTTATATCAACGCGCTGGATACTAGACTTGGCAAGACCATGGTAGCTCTGGCCATCGTCGCCGTCTTGTATACGGTAGAGTTGATGGGGCTCCTCTGTCGACGCGACCCAGGAAACTACAAGCTTAGCGATCACTTTGGCTATCAACACTACGTCTGCCAATCTGGCTCGCTTATATCGGCCATCCACAGTAGACTAGCCCAGGGCATAACAGTCTTTCTTATGCCCAATACCGCCGTGGAAGGAGCCGAGGAGGCCGGCCGTCGGTTTCTGGAGGAGGTCATCCAGCTACCGGACAGAAGTAATTGGGACTTTGTCAACGTCATCGGACACGAATCTATCGGCAAACTCAAGGGCAAACTATTCGGACAACCGGCAGATACGAACATCAAGATACAAGTTGTCAAAATGCCAGTCTCGTCAGGTTCAAGAGCGAAAGAAGCAGAGTTCGGGAACAAGAAACCAAAGAAGAACCCTTTCGGCAGCCTCAACAATGACCTAAAGACCTACAAATCCGGGGCCGACGTTCAGGATATCGCCATCGAGTATACGGCGAATCAAAAGAAATGGCTGTTTAAGGAGCGACATTTCCTGCTTATCTTACCTTCTAACGCCTCCTCCTTATGCCCGACAAATTCTCATAAGAAACCTCAGCTCTCAGTTCTTGTTTGGTGTATATAGGCGAAGGAGGCAGTCCGCTATAACGATAGTGTTGCCATTCTAGGTTAGGCTATATATTCTAGACGAGTACCACTCCATCAAGAACGACGACACCATCCTCTATATTGTAATCAAGCTGTTAAAGCGCCAGCACCCTCTAGACCCAGTACGCCGGGTACTCCACGATATGATCGTCTTCTTCGCAAGCGCAACGCCTATTATCAACGACGTGGGGAAGAGCTTGGATGTTCCGTTGAAATTCATCATTCCTAAGGCCTAGAATGACAGGAAGAATGAGAAGCACGTTACAATAAGCCAAGCCCGGTTCAAGGAGCTAGTAACAGCCGCTCGGAGAGGGAACCATACCAGAACTGACAGGATATTTGAGGCATAGAAGAACTACTTGGCTGGCTTCATAATACAACGGATAGTATAGTCAGGTTTTTTAGGGGAGCCGGAGTATATACTCCCTCGTCACGAGATCACAAAGATTGACTGTAGCTAGAACTCACTAGGATCCGCAGAGCGACAGGAATTTGCTAGCATAGTCCAGCGCACGAAGAAGAGCGCAGGTGGCGGTAAGTACATTTTGGGTTCTTCCTCGTCTTACCCCGTTGCCCGGTTACTACTATAATTGACTACCCTGGTAGGCGTATTGAGTTCCCTGCTGACCGCAACGAATCGATATTGTTAGACCGCGCCGATATAGCGACTATGTTTAGCAGGCTCGCCCTCTCTGGTGGCTTCCTTTCCCAGCTCTACAGAGCGACATTTGTCCATCCGTTCCAGTTACGAAAGGCCGACGTTGGTCAAGAAACGCTGAACATCATCAATGGCCGAAACGGAT
>MU857629.1:0-85609 GCA_033296725.1 Corynascus novoguineensis
ACGAGGTTGACTCTGAATAGCTTCTTCCAGCGCCTGTTTTAGCGGTGGTTGCCCTACAGGTTCCAACATATCGTTGCTCATGTGCTGCGCTGTGTCCGAAGAGCGAAGCGTGAAGATCTCGGCCAAGTTCGCCTTCATGCTCTTTTTGAAGCCGTCCAGTTGCTTGACGTTGTTCTGCTTGGGTTTGGCCTCGTTGGCTGGTGTAAACCTCAATTAGTAACCGTCGGCCGACATAACTTAACACCCAGGGCTCGTGGCCCTTCAGGCAGCTCACCTTCTTTGACAATCCTAATGGAATACTCGATAAGATCGTTGTACTTCAGATTCGGTCCCTTGGTCCGTAACTGGTCGATTCACCAGCCCCCCCAATCTGAAACAATCCCGTATGTCGGCCCTCGTCTCGGATGGCGTACGCGGCTCGGTGAGGATCCGGATTCTCGCGGTCCAAGTCGGGGGGAATGTGCTCCTCTCTCACCTCCACCTGATCCAGTTGCTGCACGAATTCAATAAAGTTGCAGCCGCCATCTTTGTGGGTGCCTTTGCCATCAAGGCAGGTGCTGATTTTCCCCTTGATGTCAACATTGTTTGGGAAAAACTTATTCTGCTTCTATCGACCTGAAAACAGCCCGTGTCAATGGATCTGGTTGGCGTCAACCAGAGCGACTGCCAAACATCCGTGTGCCTGATTTTGTAGAACTGACTGAACGGACCGGCTGACTGAACTGGCTGGTCAAACTGCTGGCTGGTTGACCTGACTTGACTGGCTGAACTGGCTGATTGACTGATTGACTGACTGAACTGGCTGGTTGAACTGGTTGGCAGGTGGGCTGATTGAACTGACTCGACTGGTTGAGCTGACTTGACTGGCTGGCCGGAGCTGACCGACGGGCTGGCAAAGTTTCTTTCGTGAGGCCGAGGTGCTTGCGCTACTAAAGGCTGCCGTGCAGGGTAAACTAGAGACCGGCGGGGGCCACTGTTGGGCTTGCTGTTAACGAACTGCCTTACTTCGCTGCGGACCAAAAGTTCCGGCGCCTCAGAAATGCCGTGATGACTTCTGGAGATACATCAGCGTCGGGCGGCAATCCGAGCCTGGTGTCAATCGAAAGTGCCCTTGCGCGTACGGCTTCGGAGAAAGAAGCGGTAGACATCATCGTGGCCGGGCTTGTAGCGAAGCTGGCTTCCATCCTGATGATTCCTCCGGAGAGCATCGACACGTCGCCTTCGGTTACGGCGTACGGTCTGAGTAACTTGAATGTGATTGAGTGGAGGAAGTGGATCACGAAAATGTTGAAGGAGAATCTTCAAGTGTTGCAACTGCTGGATGCGGGGTCACTGAACAATCTGGCGGCATCAATATGGAAAAAGAGGGCGCCAACAATATCAAACAGCACGACTTGAGCCAGCCCGAATCAGATCAACAGGCTTGGGCTCCAGCCAAGGTTCCCGTCGTCAGTCTTGAAAGAGATGTGTCCTGCTAGTCTTGGTGCGCGGACTAGCAACCCTGTACTTTAGGGAATTTCGAGTGGCTAAGGTCTTCCAAGGTTGGAGGCGTAGGCGGCAGTGCTGCTGCTGACCTATCGTCTTCAACGATCAAGTAAGAATTGGCCTACACGGCCAATAAGGCATTAGGAAGAACCAAACTAAGGTACAGTACTGTACAGAGATCCACTAGCTACCGAATATATTGGCGGTATGGCGGTGGCACAGCCCCAGCTGCGTAGCCTCGCGGAAAGCCAACTCGACGCAGACTTGAAATGCCGCTTGCTCCCAGAAAAGAACCAAAGGCTCTTTCTCCTAAGTTTGACATCCAATCCCCACTGTCATTTTTGACACAGCGTAGTAACCTTTCGCCATGAACAAAGAATCTCCGGCATTCGATGCCTTGTCGGCTGCAACCGATTATTCGCCTTCCAATCTAATGTTAAGATTCTGGCCTGGAAGAAAACGGACCACGGACTCACCATTAGTCGACAATGTAATCCCGATGAGAGGACCACTAACTCAAGCACCACCACAGCGTCGTCTGAGCGGTATTCTTCCCTCGCCATCAGTCGAGCCGCCCCGAGTGTCTGACTATACTCTCGGCACCTCTCCATCCCCAGCATATGCCGCCCTGCCAGACCCCCAGCCACCTACAAGAGTTGGAAGTGATTTACAGACGATTCAGGAAACGATTCATGTGCACGATGCATCTAGGGGATCTGAAACACAGCAGATTCGGCCCGGGCCGCATGCCCGGTCTCGGGCCTTGTCGTCGGCAATGCAGTCTTCGACAACAGACTCCACCCAGCAACCTGATAGCACCCAACTATCATCAGTACATCACTCCGCCACGAGCACATTCAGTGTTCGCCCAATAGAACCAGCGATGAACCCCGAAAGCTTCAAGATCGGGTTGATAGCGGGGTCTGGACCTCGGCCTCCGGATGATCTCGTGCTGCACGCTGAGGTAGCTCGACACGGTGGTGTATATGAACCTTTGGATACTGATCCTCGAGCTGAGGCATCATATCAAGTTGAAGTCACACCTCCCGTTCCAAGGCAAGCTACTCCTCGTCCTATTTTTATGGACCCTGCCATCCTAGCGGCCTCAGACAGCCCTATGCCGACTCCTAGCAAAATGGAGACGCACAGCGTCGCCCAGGTTTCCCCTTCCCGTGCCATTGGAAACCTGCTTCCCCCGGTTGCAAGTCTCCCCATGGTGTCACCGCTAGTAGCGAATATGCCGCCACTGCCTACGGAACCAATCTCGTCCGAGAAGCAGCTTCAAATGGAGACAACGACTATTGGCGAAGGCATCAAAAGACCAGCCTTTTACGATACCGCCAAACCGACATGCTCGCTGAACCTGGTATGCTATAGGTCGGGGGCCAAAGGCTGTGACCTGCAGCAGATTCAGTGCGTTCTGCGGAGTCTGTTTCCTAGTGACCAGAGCTTTGAGACGGTCATTGCGGCCAACCCGCATCTGGTGCATACCGATGACCAATTCTTCCACGAGATGCGGCGGATGTACTCGACCAAGATGTGCGGCTTCTTTCGGCGTTACTTCTCCCTGAAGTCTCTGCGAGCTTTTCGCGTGCTTGCTGTAAGATAGCTTTCAAAAAAAAAAAAAAAAAAGCAACTATCAGAATCGCAACGGTCTAACAATGCTGATCAAGTACACGCCAACCACGAGACCTACTATCGTTCCGTTTGACGACTTCGTCCTCCAGGAGATGATGTACGCGTATCGAAACCCAGATAGACTGTCGAGCGAAGATGACTGGATCCAGTGGGTCTTCAGGCTCCGGCGTAAGGACCGGCGCCATGCCCTCGAGTTTGTTGAGGGTTGGAACACGACCCGTATCGCGATCTCTGGAACAATACCCTGGCTCACCTCGTGCCTTGTAGGCGTCATATGGACCGCTGTAGGAGGAGATCCGCAGACGGCGTTTACGGTTGCCTCGTTTATCCTCACATCTTCGTCAAGTACGTGTTTTGAAAGTGACATTGGTGTGCTTTACTCGTCTAATAACATAATCTTCAGTCATCCTCGCGCTTCTGGCAATCATCAGCAGTATCGAATCCTCCGGCGGGCTGAGCAGGTAAAGATGTAAGTAACTCGGGACTTGACATCGAAAGTGGGACGTGCAGGCTATAGGCTCGATGACGGAATGAAGGTCTGAAACTGGGGCGGGTGGGAGGATAAACATAGCGCATAACAGACGATGAAACAACAAATGGGGATGAGAGATATAACGGTATTTAGACTATGAAGTCCGCCGCCTTCCGCTGCATCTCCTCGGGCTAAAGCCCTCAGCGATCCCAAACGGGTTCTTGGTCACCAGTACTACAGCCACCACGGCCGTGTATACGATACGGACTATGTCCACCTCACAAAACTTGGTCCTGCTGTTGTCGACACTCGATGTCTTACTTTTTTCACAGTTAGAGGTGTTAGAAGAAATATGATATCGCCAAAATTAACAGCGACGGCAATCACGTCACCGTCACCTTTGTTTCTTAAAATGCGAGGAGTCGCTACCGCTCCAGCCAAACGACTGCAGCCTGGCTGAACATTTCCATCGACGGCCGCCTACCGTTATCCCCGTATAGTCGTCTGCGCGTAATGTGTATAAGTGTATTTACGGTAGTAAAAGACAAAGAGCTAAAATCTGAAACTAAGATAAGTATGGTCTATTTGGTGATATCCACTAACCACCCCGTGCAAGTACATCTCTGTTGACGGCTAAGCGTTCGTGATGTTTGGGCCCACCGACCATCCGAAGATGGGATACAGCAAATATCAAATCTAACGGGATGTTATTCGTAATAAATATTAGATTTTGTCTTACAGCTATTTATACAGCTTATAGGAGGATCCTACGCTGGCTGATCCGGGGACGCCGCCGTAGTGAAACATACAGTAGCTAGGAGGCTCAAGCTAGGATTAGGTTGTAATGTCTTTTCTCTAAAACCAGAAGATTTTTCTGTACCTGCAGATTCATTCACGTGCATCTTTAACCGCCGGAAACTCTAGGTTTGCCATTCTGCCTTCAAGAACGCAGTTTTCCTGTAGTCATAGCAAGCGCTTCAGATTTCGGCACGCCCTAATGTATAGCTAATGATATTTCCAGGCTGTATAGCAGACAAGTTGAGATGTCCCGCGATTTTACTTGTCTTCGAACAAAATCTCCAACAGCAAAGATGCCTCGATAACCAACCACAGAATTAGCAACAATCCGCTAGATCTGAATCCAGGCCGTCGTTTCATGCTTAGCCCCAATACCCCGCTAAGCGCGGCACGGGACCATAATCGAACGCGCATCTCAAGGATGATGCCGTGTCTGACCCCGGATCCTTGGTTTCTGCAATCGCCCTCTGAAGAGATTTTGGTCTATGTTCGACGTTCGCGTTTTAGCCCAGCAGAAACGCCAGATTTGTGCTCCTTTGTTGGGTCACTTGATCAGGTGGCTAAATGTAGGGGAGAAGCCCAGCGTCGTAACGTGGATTCGCGACGGGACCAAGGTACCGTCGAAGTAGCTTGGCAATCTCCTTTGCCGACCTCGGGCCGTCTGGATTGGGAAGCTTCTCGATTATTATGTGCACCATGCGGCCGTAGTTCTCCAGGTCTCTATCGCCCTGAGGGGCATAGCGGCTCAGGCGACCTCTGCAGAGAAAAGTCGATGCCGAGAGCTTCCTCTTTCGTCAATCAGAGAGGGCTTCAGTCGTGTGAGTGGCTCCTGGTTCTGGTTCTCATAGACGGCCATTTTGGTCAGCGAGCTGTAAAAGGCGTGCGTGTCCTCATAAGACGCTTGTGCAGCTAATCATTGAGTTCCGCCGCCTTTTTGCCTCTCCGTAACGCCCACCAAAGACGGCCTCGTCTACGGTCTATGCTTGGGTCCGCATTGTTGAAGTAATCATTTGACCCCTCTAGTGTACCGTTCAACTTCTTGATAGCGGACTCTATGTCGGCTATAGTACTCTTGTCGATCGTGTTTGTCCGCTGCATCGATAGCAAGTGTTTCTATCGCTATTGCTAAGGAGAGACTGCTGAAGGTAAGACCGACAAGGGAGAGTGCTTAGGATGCGTTAATCAGACGGTTCCAGCCAGTATTGTAGCAAGTAGTCGGGAGTGGTTGAATTATGGGCTAATTAGGTCACCTGGATTTAGACGCTGAGGCCGCCAAGAATCGTCGCCGAACAGAGCGAGAGCACGGCGTTACAATTTCAGTCCCTCCGGACTCATTGGCATTACCTCTTGACTTTTGTCCCTATGAAAATTAGGAGTGGATGACCTACGTCAAAGTTAGGTACGTACATGTACCTTACTGCCTTGGCTAGAAGATTAAGGAGTAAATGAGCGCCTTAATAAGCTCTGCCGACTTGCCACGCCCGGCCTGTGCACCCGGGCGGTTCCACACATTTCACCTCGCGCATTTCACTGTAGCACACCATCGCAGCTCACCAAGGATTCTGCGACTGACAGATGCCAAACGCTCGCCCACGCCGTCTGCTCCGCAACTCTAAAGCATGTAAGGTTTTCACAATTTATGGCTCTCTACAGCGGCTGATAGGCTTCAGGTGACTTCTGCCACAAGCGTCGCATCAAATGCCAGAGCAGCCCATTGAATCCGAGCCGCTGCCAGAACTGTACCGAGTTTGATGTGCAATGCACCTACTCGCGCCCATCCAAGAGAGGGACAGGCTCGTTGCACGCCACGGCAGCTCCGCCGCAGAAGCAGCAGCTGGTGGTCACAGATTCATCGCCGCCCGGCAATCCAGCCCGGGACAGTACGGTTCCGCCTATCCCACATGAGCCGGGGGTGGATCGTGGAAGATTCAATCGGAGCGAAGACACTAGCTCCACGGCCGACGGAGGGTTGACTGAGCCTCTCAGCCCAGCCTGGCAGGCCTTCGCGCGGACCACTACCCCTGTCATACGAAGGCTGCTCTCTGTGTATCATGAAACCGTCTACCCGATGTGAGCGATTCCGTCTCTCTCCAAGTGGCGTCACGCTTCGATATAACAGTAATAATAGCTGACAAAGACTGCCACAGCTTCCCTTTTTTCGACCCCGTCAGGCTTGAGCGCAGGCTCGAGACGCTCGAACACAGCCGGAATCGTGCCTTCTTTTCCTCTATCATGGCAGCCTGCGCTCTTGCTTCAGCGAGGATACGGGATGGAGCGCTAGCATCGTCCCAGCGAGGCTCCGAGGTTCCCGCTGCTATGTCTCCAGAGATGTTCTTTGCTGCTGCCGAAGAAGCTCTTCCAACGAACATCCTTCCGTGCCGCAACTTTGACTACCTCCGCGGCTACGCGCTTTTGGCTCTAGCAAGTCTACAAGACGCAAAGATACGGGCAATGCAGATGTACATTGGCCACTATTTCACCATGCTGGCTGTCAACCAGTGGCACGATGAACGGAACTGGCCAGAAGACATACAAATGTCGGAGAAGGAGGAACGGCGAAGACTGGTGAGTCATTATATGCAGTTCCAAATTCAGACGAACCCTTTGCTGAGGCATAAACATGTAGTATTGGTCCATGTACACGCTTGATGTTTACTCGTCCATTGTTTGGGACGGCTGCATACACTACCAAGAGAGCCACGCAAGGGTGGAGTATCCTTCGGGAAGAAACGACACTGATATCCAGGACCCGAATGATGCAACTCACTGGATTACGGGTTGGAATTTCACCACCGACCTCTACCGAATACTGGAGCATAATCTCACCAGGCTACGGTCTCGGTCTTCGAAGTTTAACCTCCTGGGCGACGTGGCGAGCAGCGTCTCACTACCTCTGATGAGTCAGCACCGCGTCGCCGAGCTCTACTCCGCACTCCCCCCGGTCTTCAAGCAGCTTCAACCCGCTACTGGGGATCCAGCAAGGGACATCTACGGGTTCCAAGCCGCGAACATACAAGCGACAATGGCGCTCTTGCAGATGGTCTACCTCTCTCTCGAAGGTGGAGTCAATCTAGAGACCAAGTGCTCCGTGGTAAGAGATGTGCTCGCGACCTTCCACCAGGTCCCCAAGCCGTACTTGAGGGCCATCAGCACGCCCCTTATCTACCACATCGGCGGCATCGGCATCATTTTAGGCTCACTGATGGAAGGACCCCTCTCCGAGAGCTCGTGCCGACGAGTAAGAGAGCTTCTGTTCTCTATGGCTGACCTGCTTGAGAGCCTTGAAGCGTTTCTCTACCGGAGCGCTGGGGAAGGACGGAGGCTCCGGGGCCTGGTTGCGCGCTTGGAGGAATACATGGAGAACAGGGAGAACCAGCGGTTCATTCAGACCCAACACGGCAGCGAATCCGCTGAACCGGCTTTTCAGGATGCTTCTCCCTCGAACGAGTGGGGTGAGCCCGCAATGCCGGACTTGTCGCCCCAGTTTCAGCTGCCTGATGAGTTACTACGGGATTGGACTTGGCCGTTCGCTATGTCGAACAATTACTTCTCGTTTTGACGCAACCACACACGTTCGTTTCAGGGATCCAATATTTCCAGGTAATATTGGAGGAGGGGGGGGTGGTGGTGTCAAACATCTACCATCGGGGAAAGATGATAGTTAATTACCCAAGCCACCCTTAGTGGTAGAAGTTAATCGCTCCACAGGAATGATGGGACATCTTTTTGACACTCCAGCTGTCTACTACCACTTGTTCTCAAACACCTTGTCGTTCACATAGTTCACCATCTCCTTGACAGGCTCCAGCTTCGCCCTTCCTTCACCAAACAGCATCCCCTTCCTCATCACCGTCCGGTAGTTCTCTCCAGGGTTGACCTTCCCAAGCACGTACGGCCTCCGCGTCTCCACCCGGTCCGGAACGGGTATGCTCCGCCCGACGATGGCCTCCATCCCCTGCCAGGCAAAGGTAACAGCTTCCTTGGCGCCGCCCGGGATGCCTGCGTCGTCGAGCATGAACATTTTGACGCCGGGCAGCTGCTCCTTCATGTAGTCGGTGATGTTGGGGTTGTACGCGCCGCCTCCGCACATGAACACCTCGTCAACGGGGCGGTCCTTGGGCGCATACCGCCGCCAGTGGTCGACAATGGCTTGGGCTGTGATCCTCGTGACGGTAGCGACGACATCGTCCGCTGAAAGGCCCAACTCGGCGCCCTCCCTTATCAGGTCATCCGCGAGTGTGTCGCGGAACACTTCCCGGCCCGTTGTCTTGGGCGGGTCCCAGCTGAAGTATGGAATCCGGGCCAAGAACCTATCCACCATGTCTTGGTTGACTTTGCCGCGCTTTCCCATCTCGCCGTCTCTGTCGTATTCAAGAGCCCCATTGGTGTAATGGCGGACCACGGCGTCGATGAGCGCGTTCCCGGGACCGGTGTCAAAGTCGTATGCTCGATCTGGGCCTTCAGGGGGGATGAAGCACACGTTGGCTATGCCGCCGATGTTCTGACAGGCGCGGAGCTTCCCGGGGTGATGCAGGAGGAGGGCGTCGAAGAAGGCAATTAGCGGTGCTCCCTGCCTTCCAGCGGCTTGGTCCGAGATGCGGAAATCGGTCACGGTTGTCAGTCCCGTCCGTGAGGCGATGATGGTGCCTTCGGCCATTGTCAAGGCGGACTTGGGGATGCCGGCATCCGGCATACTCGCTAGCCATATTGTTTGGCCGTGGGAGCCGATGGCGTCGATGCTCTTAATGTCAACGCCGTTGTCCTTGCAGAACTGGATGGCCGCAGAGGCGAATGTCTCTCCTAGATGGACGTTGACCTCGGACAGCTCGGAAGCCGATGTCTTGTCGTGCTTGATGATCGATAGCACACGCTTCTTCAGCTCAAGATCCATTGGCACCTCTCCATACTTCAAGAGGGAGAAGTGCATCGGCGAGTCTGGTGTTTCCTGCCGGAACCGGCATAATGCACAATCGATGCCATCCTATCTCCAGTTACTCATTTGCTCCCAACCTGTCTCAGGGCGCTCACCATTGATGTCCCGCTATTCATGCCCAGCACGGTCAGCTCTAGCGGCTGCCCGGCTGCTGGTCGCCCACCTTCCGCAGCATGGCCGTTTGTTTGAGCGCCTTGAGCCATTTTTACGCCCTAAACCGATGACAATGGTGATTTGATGATGTTCGAGCCATGGCAGCTGCGAGTGCGGACTGGGCTGCTATTTCATCACTCCAGGACAGGAAGCTTCGGATAATGCCCGGGCCACTCGAGAAAAAAGACGCCACTCTCGGTATCATACCTCCGATTCGCACGTGGTCAATCATTGACCCCATTTTGCAATTATGGGAAGGCTTTTGTCTCGAGATGGGGGCCACCCATTCGGCAGTCCGGAGGGCGGCTAAGCGGCTAAGCGGCTAAGCGGCTAAGCGGTTATGGTAACGCGGGTACACGCTTACACGCTTAAACGGCTACATGGTTACACGGTCATTCCGAGAAAAATGGACAAATCACAACATCAGCACCCACCGTTGGCTGTTGCCACTTGATGTACCCCACAAAAACTAATTTTCTGGTATCCGGGGATCTGGGGTCTTTTGTTGGGGTCCGTGATTTCCTCTGGGGCATGTAGTTAGTTGGAATGGTTGACTCGTGCCAGGCATGCTTCTGCATTAGCGTCCCATGTTGCCGGAACTTGAGGACTAGGCACCTCGGCTTTCTGCTGACGGACGCCACGATGCTGCGAGGGCGGGATACATAAGTCGCCGTGTTAGCCGTACTCTGCAAACGGACATCCTCACGCTGCTCCAAACAGGTAGTCTTGCTGCTTAGTGCCAGCGAACTTCCTCGCAACTCCAACCGCCGTCATCATGGGCTATACCACCCTCTGGAAGAGGCTATCGCCCACCCAGCTCAATCTTGCTATCCAGACCTTCTCCCTGATCAGCATTTTCTTCGAAGGTTATGACCAGGGTGTTATGGGAGGCGTGAATTCCTCGCCTCGCTACGTCACCGAGGTCGGCATCGGTCAGCCGGATGGCACCGTCACAGACACTGTTCATCAGGGCGGTATCGTGTCAGTGTACTACCTTGGCTGTATCTTTGGCTGCTTTGCTGGTGGCTGGGCCGCGGACAGGATTGGCCGGATCAACGGGTGAGTAATCATTCTTGGTTCTTCGAACGATCTGGGCAGCTATCGTGGCTGACAGTAAAATTAGTCTCTTTTTCGCAGCTATCTTTGCCATCATAGGCGGCGCCCTTCAGGCGGCAACACAGTCGAGCGACTTCATCATCGTAGCACGCGTCATCACGGGCATAGGCACCGGTGCCCTGACCGGCATCACCCCCGTTCTTGTCTCCGAGACGTCGACAGCAACGCATCGAGGCGGATACCTAGGATATGTCTTCATCGCCAACTACCTGGGCATCGCGGTAGCTTATTGGATCTCGTTCGGGCTAGCATTCGTCGACAATGGCTACTCAGAAGTGCGATGGCGCTTTCTTCTCGCATTTCAGTGTTTCCCTGCTCTCCTCCTTCTTGCTGGCATCAAGCTTCTCCCCGACAGCCCTCGCTATCTAGCATCCGCTGGCCAGCTCGACGATGCACGAGAGGTTCTCGAGCACGTCCGTGGCAACTACGGCCCCGAAGTTCAACAGGAGTTCCTCGAAATTGCGGCCGTTGCCAAAGAAAGCCAGAAGAGCTCACCTATTCAATTCGCCAAGATCCTCGCCGGCCGCGGCGGCAAGCCTGGCCATCATCTAGGCCGTAGGGCATGGCTCTGCATGTGGCTGCAGATCATGGCCTCCTGGACCGGCATCACGGCGGTGACGGCTTACTCACCCGTTCTGCTCTCCGCGGCCGGATACAGCGAACTGACACAGAACGGCCTGGCCGGTGGACTCAACACGGTCGGCATCGTCGGCACCATCATCAGCGCGCAGATCGTCGACCGACTCGGTCGCCGCGCCTGTCTCATGGGCGGCTCCTTCGGCTTGTTCATGGTGAATATAGTCGCTGCGAGTGTCTATGAGGCTGCCAGGGCGCAACCCGACCGCGCCTCGTCCTTCGCTCCCGCCGCTGTCGCGATGCTCTTCCTCTTCAACATCTGCTACGCTGCCACCTGGGGCACCGTGGCCTTTTTGGTGCCAACAGAGATCTGGTCGTCTGATATGCGAGCGCAAGGCAACGGCTTCGGCATCACCGGGTGGGCTATCGGCGTTGGCTGGACAGTGCTGGTCAATCCCATCATGTTCGACAAGTTAGAGAACAGGACTTACTTTCTCTTCGCCGGGCTGAATTTGTTGTGGATACCTATTATTTACTTGTGTAAGTTGGCTTCTCCTGACAAAGGTGATAGCAAAGGGTCATGCTAATAATTTTGTCCGGACAGTTTACCCCGAGACCGCGGATAGATCCCTTGAGTCGATTGACGTCCTATTCTCTACCAAAAGACCATACAATTGGGATATGGAACGGGCATACCGCGAGCATGGGGATATTCTCCGCGAGGGGCGGTCGGATGATTCTGCCATCGATGATGGGAGTGAAGGGGATAAGGCTAAGGAACTTGTCCATGGCGAGCATGTTTAGGATGGGTTCCCATCAACTAGTTACTTTGAACAGTGTTTTGAAGGAATGTAACGTTAATACGATATCAAGTAGCTAGCTTACTCTGAGAAATCCCTCAGGCTTTTTTTCAATTTTCTGAGCCCAACGTCAGACCTTCTCTGTCAACTCGTTGCCATGTTTAGACCCCTCCTCGTCGTTCATCGTTACGCTTGGCGTCAACCGACTCGCCCTTTTCAACCTTGACCCATAAACCATGATGATCCAGGGCGCTGGTATCCCCACAACAACAGCGACCCCGGCGATGACACTCCCGCCCCAGCCATACCCCAGATTTCCGAATAGGGGTCGGAAGGAACAGCGGAAACAGAAAACCACGGATCAGCCAAAGGAGCGCTCACGCCGTTGAGGCCGACGCGCAGTGCAGCGTATATCTGTCAGCGATGTAGGGAAATATGCACTGGTAGTAGATGATGGAACTCCCCGAGAAGATGGCGGCGCCGAACTACAGTGACCGAGGTCAGCAACAACCACACCAGCCCGGCTCCTGTGTGATTAGTGTATCATGGTGCAACTCACATTCGGCACGGTGAAATGCAACCTCGCATCCGCACTCTATCCATAAAGCGCCAACGCCAAGGGGAGTGATGATGGAGACGGGCAACATCAGCGGCATCCTCATCTCTGGTTGTCCCGGCACGCCCTTGAGGATGCGCTCCCGCCTCTTCAACAGCGCATAAACGTAGTCCGTGGCCGGTCCGCAAATTTCGAGACCAATGGGAGATCATATGGCCAGCGACAGGTAATTCAGGCGGGCATCGCCGCGTGGCATACCATAGCAGCCCTCCTACCCACAAGGCAGGCAACCCGAGATCAGAAAGTAGAAGGCCCCGAGTTGAAGGACTGCTAACATTCATCATGAGGGACGTCAGGACCGAGGAAGTGGTAGGGCGCGAGTCTCGTATCAGGGGGTCAAAGCGCTTCTAGAGCTACATCAGAGTAGTGTATCGGGCTGACACTCAGGGGCAGACGTCGTTCACGGGCAGTAACGAAGGAGCGGTGATTGAGCAGCGATCACACGTCTCACTCCGACAGGGATCTAGGATCGAGATAGAAGGGCGACGAGGATAAAAGGGGGAGTCTTAGGCAGGAAAAGACGGAGATGGCAGAGTTTAGTGTGCCTTCAATTCTATCACTTATAAGAAAGCATCTCCTATTGTGCTCGATATCTCTACATGCCTCTCGTACCCTCTCACTCTAACCTTCAAACCCACTAGGACCATTCCGGTCCTGACATTTTGCCCCGGCAGCCGTAACCACCTCCACGACCACAACAAAATGGACATTATAGCCATCTCGACAATAACTGCCCTACAAAGAGGCCTTGATTAGCGTTGTATCCTGGCAACTAAACTTAACGATAACGACAAGGAGGATTGATAGATAGATTCTAGGATAGGAAGGAAAATTAGAAGCTTCGAAGACGAGTCTTCTTTGGAAGGGGGAATGTGACGGTGGTGCCTGCCGTCAAGGGGCGTGCTTGCCGTCAAGGGGCGTGCTTGCCGTCAAGGGGCGTGCTTGCCTTCCTTGTGTATATCCTACTTGCTCTGGCATTTAATCCCAACATCGCGAGAGCTCTTCTAGCTTCTCTTCCTTTCTCGTCTCATCTTGTGATTTTTTACAATAGAGAGGTCTTTCTGTAGCTTTGCCACGCCAATGGCCCTCAGCTCGTGACACTGTTGGTCATTTTGTGACAACTGGGTTTTTTTTTTGGTTTTTTTTTATAGAGGGTCAAAAAATGACTACAGGCGGTGGTAAGATAACCACATTCTAAACAAGACAGTATACAAGGTATCTAGAGACGAAAAGGAGAGAAAGACTAGCTGAAGCTTAACGGGGTGACTATAACCTACAGCAATCGCGAGCGATCGTTGTCTACCGTGAGCTATCATAATCACCTAGGTAGCTTGTTTTCTCTGGCTCCCTACGCCTTGTTGCGCCTTGCGCCATCTTCCAATTCAGCCTTGCGTTGGTCGCTTTGGGTACCCGGCGCTCCTAGGCTACCGCGATGGCATTAAGCATTTGGCATCTATCTGATTGGATGTATGCTGTATTCTTTGTCTCCCTCTGGCCGTAATATGATATGGTTGGTTCGTGACACCTAGTAGAAAAGGAATGGAACCCGCTTATAGTCAGCCGAGCTTAAACTCCTGTGGAGAACTCCATACAACGACTACAAGTTACTTAGTGTTTTCCCAAGTTGCCTATAGCTGCTCTATCGACAGCAGAACTAAGGTAAAGAGATAAGTTAGTATACTTATTCGGTTCAGCCGGTTGCCTATGGCTTTCCAAATGTGGTTTCCAACTCCTCTTGCCGGTCAAGAAGCTAAAAATTGTAGATTTGGACGAGTTATCGAGAATCTTCAAAGGATAAACCATACTCGGCCGCTCAAAAGCACGTGGAGGAACTAGGCGGGGTTCGCCCCGTATCTGGCCCCAGTTTCCTGTTGAAGAGCAGGAGACACAGCAAAAGGCTTATCTCCGTCTTCTTTCCATGTCCACCGAGGCTAACGACCAGATTGTCCCTTTAGAGAGGAGGTTAAGTTCCCGTCATCCTTCGACCTCGGGAACACGGTTCTGTACAGTTTATTGTCGAGGCTCATGCTTATGGTATCGTGGATGGGCAGGCGCTTCTTGATAAAAGATAACTATGGCGAGATGAAAATCACATAATCGCGTATATACCCAGTAACGTTAGTTAGTTATTAAAGACTATAACCCTAGTACGGGTGAGCTAGCTCCCTTCCTTCGGCACGGGCATGATAAATAGCCACCATGGATTGCGGGGCAAGTACGGACCACTGACTATCTGGTCGGGTTTGGCTGTGGTTTGGTTACTTGGGGCAATATCTTATTTGCATAACACATCGCGTACTATTGCAATCAACGTGTTTTCATTCCGTCTCAAACTGGTTTTTCCAGGGTTAATGGTATACCTTCCTGGTTGTCGCAAAAAGAGACGACCCCTCTCGTTTAATAGAGACAATGTGTTACTCGATAGATGTCGCACGCAATGCGTAGCTGTGTTTTAGCCTACACCCGTAGGTGCGGGGTTGTCCTGGTCGTACGTATACTCGCAGTATACTTTATACAACACAAAACGGACAAACTAATCGGCTATTGTACGGACATAGCATAGTGGCTGTTGTGTGACTCCGGCTGAGGACCAGGGCAAGCAAGTTGTGTTCCCCCACATGACACACTGCCATCAAACTACATCACGCGATAGGTTCGGCTCTTATCAAAAGCATCTCGTCTGTTCGTGAAGTTTAAGATTCGTAGCTTGTCCAACTGCTCAACTTGCCACAAAAAGGAGCCTGAAGAGTCCATCACAGCATGGAATACCTCGGTAACATCCCACTTTTCCCAGACCTACCTTCTTCATCCACTAAATTAGTTAGCATCGACGACAACGGCCCTCACTATTCCTCTCCTCCTTCCCATAACACTCTACATCGACGCCAAACTGCATCTCGCCAAAGACCTCGGCTTCCTCCTCCGCCGCGTAGCAACCAACCGCGCCATTCACCGCGCCGCTGCTGCCGACCGCCTCTCGCCCTACTACTTAATAGAGCGCAATGCCCTTAACCCGAAACTCGCTCTAAAAGAGGCTATCTGGGCAAGGGATACCTCTGGCAGCGTTTCCAGGTACACTTTCCAAGATGTCCTCGACAAGGCGAATCAATTCGCGCATTGGTTCGCGTCGCGCGGCACGATGAAGGGTGACCTGGTCGGGCTGTATATGCTCAACTCGGCCGACTTCCTGTTTGTGTGGATTGGGCTGTTGGCAATCGGCGCCGCGCCGGCAATGCTCAATTACCATCTCCGAGGGGACGCGCTAGCGCATTGTTTGCGGATCAGCGGGGCACGATTGGTGGTTGTAGATGGGGAAGAGCAAGCGTGGGAAAGGGTGGGGGAAGTCCACAGGGGCCAGAGAGTGTCCGTCGAGTTTGTGAAATTGAAAGATGTGAAGAGGGATGCGACGGGCATGCGGACGGAGAGGTTGCCGGATGAGATGAGAAGCGGTATCAAGGTGACACACCCGATGGCGTTGTTCTATACGAGCGGCACGACCGGCCGACCCAAAGGTTGTCCATTGGCGGTTGCCGCCGCGTTCGGCAACACGACTCTCTCGGATTCGGGCAGCGAGCCGCGATACTGTGAGTCTCGGTGAACTGGCATGTGTGAGTCGCTGCGCTTATTACTTCGGTTTAGATATTTGCATGCCATACTTTCATGGCACAGGCGGGATCAGTGCCATAGGACGTAAGTCAGGAGGCCGGAGTACAAAAATGACACCGAATCACCGCGCCCTGTTCACCTCGGCGCTTGCGGTAGGGGCACAAATACCTAACAGGCTGCTAGAACTCATTGCCGGCAACACGGTGTGCGTTGCGCCCAGGTTTAGTGCGTCCAACTTCTGGCGCGATGTTCGCGATTCCGGAGCAACCTGGTTCGTCTACGTGGGTGAGACGCTGCGATACCTACTCGCGGCGCCACCCTCACCGCTCGATAAACAGCACAATGTGCACTCCATCTTCGGCAACGGCCTGCGTCCTGATGTGTGGCACCGATTCTGTGAGCGCTTCGGCATCACGCAGGTGTTTGAGATCTACAACAGCTCCGAGGGCATGCTTGCCTTGTACAACGCCAGCTTGAACGATTACACGGCGCATGCGGTAGGTCATCATGGCTTTTTGCAACGTTGGAAATTTCGCAGAGACTATGTGCCAGTGGCGGTCGACGTCGAGACTGGGGACATCGTACGCAATCCAAAAACGGGTTTCGCATATCGCATGCCGTATGAAGTTGGGGGAGAGATTCTTGTCCGATTAGTATCAGAAAAGCAATTTCTCGGGTATTGGTGTGATCCTAAAGCCACAGGTAAAAAAATTGTTCGCGACGTTTTCGAGAACGGAGACTGCTATTACCGAACTGGCGATGCGCTGCGGAGGGATGGAGAGGGCAGGTGGTTCTTTGTCGACAGGTAAGCCGTCTTTGGCCTCTTCTGGTCCCAACACTCGCTGATTCATAATGGACTTGGCGACACGTATCGTTGGAAAGGCGAGAATGTCTCCACTGTTCAAGTCTCGGAGGTCCTTGGAGGGTATCCTGGCGTGCTAGAAGCCAATGTTTACGGTGTCCGTCTTCCCAGACACGATGGCAAGGCAGGCGCTGCGGCCATCTACCTTGATCCGAACGTCAACGATATGTTCGATCATCGAGACTTCCTACGGTGAGTTCTTAGGCGAGGAGTTTACAGTCGTCTTCGATTTTAACTGACGTCTACGTAGGTATGCTCGAACTCACCTTCCCAAGTTCGCGGTGCCCCTCTTTCTACGCCACGTGCAAGCGCCCTTCTCGACGCATAACAACAAACAGAACAAGCTGCCTCTGAAGCATGCAGGAGTTGATCCTGACAAGATGGCGACTGGAGACAAGCTGTTCTGGATTGAGGGCCACGGCAAGGGTGCCACTTACATTCCGTTTACGCGCCGGGACTGGGCGAAGCTGCAAGCCGGGAAAGCCAAGCTGTAGAGCCCGAGGGACCTCAAATCTAATTGCATTTGTGGTACATCCGCCGTTACGAGAAATGGCTAACCTTACCGTGTTTGCGAGTGAGGGTTAGTTTTTTTGCGATCGACATCCCTTCAGACTTCTATCCTCGGTAGTTCTAACCAAAAGGGTTCGGGGGGAAGGGGGACTCCCCATACGTGGCCCATTGCACGGAAGCGTTCTGATCCGTTCATGCGCTGAGGTCAATAAAACTTCTGTCCGGCGTTGGACTTTGTCATCTGAAAGGGATCCTTGTGATCGTACGCCTATACAGTAGGTCTACAAGCACCCATGACTGGAGCAACCTTCATCAGTCAACAACCGGTCTTCAGGGGGGAACTACGTGGGCAAAAGTACCACGGGTGGATGACATTATTTAGTCGGCTGAGCTGTCATTGGTCTGGCTATAATTTTTTCAGACCCGGGTTCCTTGTTGAAACTTTGCGAGCGCATAAAATCGATGGCCAAGAACGGAAAAATCCGACTCAAATCACCTGTCGGACTTTTTTTCCCAGGCAGTCAACCTGACATTCTGGCCGCTGTCTGCCAAGCTTTCCTAGTGGGGAAGATGCGCCGGCACTTTTGATGGATAGTGGCGTTGCAGGAGTGGTGGCGTGCCAGATGCGACCCTCGTGGATCCGCACCGGCCAATCCCTTCAAGGAGGGATATAGCCCCGAAGGCTCGGGAGGCTTGGCCCAACAACTCCCAAGTCTTTTTGTGTTTCGAGTTGCCATTGAGTTCGATGTTCGCTCGTGATTGAAGGCGTGGCATTTTGGCATTTTGGACAGCTCACTGACTACAGCATATTCTTGCAACCCTTTGGCTATGCAAGGGAGAGAACGAAACTCGCAGTTTTCAAGTTCCCGTGACAACTTTCTAGCGACCCAAGTTGATATTCGACGATGAAATTCCCCCTTCATCCAGCACTGAACGGCCAAGACGGGCTCAACTTCTCGGGGGCATGTGATTGTCTTCCAACGCCACAAGAACCCGGTGAGAGATCATGACACGAAAGGCCGAAATGGCCCCCGACTCAACGGGGTTCCGTCATCTCATGTTTCGGGGTCGGTGCGCCAGGGGAAGTGTTTAGGCCTGTTTCGATAGTGCCGCCCTGCTCCCATCACCGTAACACTAACAGCGGGTCCTGAGACACCAAACGCATCGCATCCCCCATACCACGATCATCGTCCGAGAGCGTGTTTGAGCTGTTCGGGGCAAACAGAGAAGGGGGAATTGTTTCTCTGCTCAGATGCAGCTGCTACAAACTAACAGACGAACCCTCGCCGTCTAGGGTTTTCCCTGAGTGGTATCCGTCTCTCTCGACAGGTATAAAAGCCAGCGGATTTCTAACAAGTGGTAGCATTATCTCCCCCATCGTTCACGGTCAATACAGTTCTCTGCTTCTCGTTCTTCACGATCAGGGCCTGGCGTCCTCTCTTTTCTGCGCATTCTGCGTTCTATTTCAATCACGGTCGCTAGCCGACTTCGTTCCGTTCCCCCCCAAGGATTTGTATTACAACGTCGTTGTCAATCTGATAACTTGCCCCCGCCGTTATCATCATGGTTCGATTGTCGACCTTTGTCCGGGCGCTGGCCTGTAAGTTGAGCACATTCTTTGAAGGTTGTTTGCATTACTAAGCCGTCATCAGTGACCGTCTCCGCTGTACAGGCCGCACCTAATCTTTCGGCCCGCCAGAACATCCCCGACCCCGCCGGCGAGAAGAACGTTGGTAATGGAAATGGCGCTCAGTTCATCGGCGGCCAGTGTCTCGGGGCAGCCGACTGTGCTTCCGGATGCTGTGCTACGCTCCCGAGGGGCGCCGAAACCATTGGTGTCTGTTCTGGAGTTGGTGCTCAAAACCAGGCGGGCAAACAAGGCTGCGGTTTTGAGAGTAATGGTGCTGGCAACCAGAACCAAGGGGGGAATCAGGGCGGGAACCAAAACAACAATCAAGGCGGAAACCAAGGCAACGGCCAGGGAAACAACCAAGGGAATCAAAACAACGGCCAAGCAGGCGGCACTGTCCAACCAAGCACCCTGCAACCTGATCCTGCGGGTGCCGGCAATGTCGGAAACGGCCAGGGGCAGCAGTTCATCGGGGGTGAGTGCACCAGCGATAGCGATTGCGCCTCCACGTGCTGCGCCCTGGTGAACACTGGCGAGGCGAATTTCGGCATTTGCTCCGGCCCAGCGGCCAATACTCAGAACGGCAAGCAGGGTTGTGGATTCCCAACCGGCGGACAAAGGATCGCTGGCTCTCGTTAACCCGGAGGCGTTCCCTGGTGTTGATTTGCAGCTTGCATGTTTTACGTTTCACGCGCACTTCTGGTGGCTGATTGAAACTCCAGGGTCTAGTACCCTATGTATATCATCCTATACATACGTATGCTGCAGCTCAGAATGCAGAATTGTTAATTTGGACTATGTAGTACCTATTCATACCTCTGACCTGATCCTTTCTATATTGCACGGACAGTATAATTACACGTCCCTAGAGTGAATTATATAACGTTCTTGATCTAATTATGTATAGCTCTGATTACTGCTTTGATGATTTCTACCAAGTGGTTTTACAAACAGGATTCTAGCACAAAAATCACAATAGCATTACCAGAGCTTGTCTTGTCTAATCCTCTGAGATCCTTCGATTCTACCACAGTGGCCGGCAAAAGGTTGATCACTCAATACGGTGAATGTACTCATTGTGCTCTCTGTTCGTGTTTTTGATGTCTATGTTAAAACTAAGACCCTGTCCATCTATGCAGCGAAAAGCTAGGTCGCGATAACCCGCTCGCCTTCTACAAGAGGACCGCAGTTCCAGCAAGCAGAGTGGCAAACAGTACCCCCCGTGCAACGGGGCGGACCAAGGTAACACCAGCGGTACGATCTTCGTCATCGTCTATATCGAACAAGGGTACCGTCAAAGCCGGTACCATACTTTTGATTTCGGTAGGCGCGTTACCCGGTGCCTGGGTAGCTGCAGGTGATTCCGACATCCTCTGTGGCACCGATGTGCTGTTGCTGGCAATGCGGGAGATGCCTAAGTCAGCAGCAGCTTCATCGTTTGCTGCAGTGATAGCTGAAAGAAGAACCTAGTTAGTATGGTGATGTGACTCAAATTAGGAGACAAACATTGAAATTCTATACTCACCAGCAGTGCAGCGGTCAATCGCCCACTCTCGAGTGATGCCGATATCTGCATTGTGATGGCAGCCGGTGAGGACGCCTGCTTTGGCCAGTCTTTTGAACGGCTTGCTGAGACACAGGCAGGTAACGTTGGGAGTACCGTCGGCATTTTCGCAGCCGAAGCTGGGTGCTCGAAGAACCATTTGGTTCATGACGAGTTTCTATGATTATGTCAGAATTGTGCAATTCAGGCTAGGTCAAACCAGAGCAAAACTTACCGAGCACAAAGGGAGGCCTTCGACCACGGCGGCGGCAACGACTTTGGCAGCATCAGGGAAAGGAACCGCGGAAACGGGAGCAACGAGGCCAACCGCTGCTATGATAACCACGAGAGCCGAGACGAAAGAGGTGAGTGTCATTTTTTCAGGTTTGTAGTGGAGTTGGGATAGGAGAAGCCACGACCGATGGTTCGCAAGAAGATGCCTGATGGGTTCTGAGGAAGTAGTGAAGGGTTGTGGAAGAGATCTGTATCATGACTGGATTGAGAGTCAATTGTGACAGGGGCGTGGGCTTTATAATTCCACAAAGAAGCCTCCCATGCAGCGACACCGTGTTGAAAATATAGGATTACGACAATTTCACATACCGTAAGGTTCAAGCGTTCCCATACAGTTTACGTGGACATATCCATGTACTAATTTGGCAGGTCCCTACTCCCCAAAGACGATGCACATGTTCATCATGCACAGTGACGTCTCTGCACGCAGGCTCGAGGTTCTAGTACGCCATGCTTCGTAGTGAGAAGCACTTGGGTTCCTTGTGCCGCGAAAAGGCGTATGATTTGCAAGATCTCTAGGCGCAAGTGACGGACAAGTAACTATACCATTGCTCAATTCGTAGGGTCTCCCTGAGGTAGGCCGTGACCTTGTGGGACAAAACAACCAGGCTCCAAACCATAAGATAGCTCGATCTCCTATGCATTTTACTGGTTTGGAGACAGACACTGGATTGTCCGTATACACTTCAGGGTCGTTTTCCTGTAAGACGCCAGAGTTATCCACACCAGCTGCAGAGCAGTCCTCCCGTGATGTGCGATATGATACCACTAAACCTTAGCATCACTCGTTAGAGTAGTACACGTGAAACTGTCTTAGGTTGAGCAAGATAGTGCACATGTCTCAGGGAAGGGGCGTACACTGCGCTTAGTGTGTCACACCCGACTAAAACTCGGCCCGTTCTCTTATGCCGTCCGCGAATACCAAACCCAACCCTTTCAGAATATCATACCAGCCCTTTCACGATCATTTTTACTCCACTACTACACTGAGTCCAGACATTTAAATACGTGATAGAGCAACTCACCGCAAATATGGTGACGCGTCTCTTCCTGTATCCCCTAGCAAGACCATTCATTTACCTTCTCCTCCTGTTGAGTCTTACCATAACCATAATAAACGCACGCGACGCCCCGCAGAACCTCCTTGATTTTTACGACTCTGTACGGGCACAAGGACGCTGCTATCACGAACTTGCATCGGGCTTCTACAGCCGCGACGGCGGCGCCCATGGTACGCATTCCATCATCCCTCATTCTCTCCACGCTAACTAGGTTCCGCTTCAACGCACAGATTTTGCTTATTGCGGCGATCACCTCAAAACGCTGGGCGTGATCTACATCCAGGGCCGCTCTGGCGCCCTGGCGAATCTCGATGTGGACTGCGACGGCGCGCCGCGCGGTGGGTCCAGCAACGACGGTCGGTGCCGGCGCGAGCTCAGCCCAGACGTGCAAAACGCGACCTCCTTCCGCGATGTGCTTGGCAGCTACGGCTCCGGGTCCGTGGTCGACCTCGATCCGTACGTGCACCCCTACGTGGTCTTTGGCAACGCGCGCGGCACCCGGGGCCGGTCGGGGTGGCAGACGTTTGATCCAGCCGAGTATGGAATGCGTCCGCTTAGCGTTATGGCAGTGGTTTGCCCAAGCCGAAAGCTGGTGTATGGCATTTGGGGGGATATGAATGGGGACGACGGGGCCAAGCCCATGGTTGGGGAGGCGTCGCTGTCCTTAGTGACGGCATGCGGCGGGGAATGGGTGACTGGTCAAAATGGGATTGATGAGGACACAGCTTTGTGCCTAGGATTCACTGGCGACGAGGCCACGCCAGGCGCAGATGGCGCTGACTGGGCTGCGAAAGACTTTGATACATTCGAGAGGAGCATTGAGAAGTTGGGGAATACATTGGTGGGGCGTATCCGGGTCGAAGACGTGGGTGTATCATGCAGCACCCGGCCAAATTGGGCTCGGGTTGCGGTAGTGGTTGCTGTGCTGGTAGGTCTGCCGTGGTTGCTTAGATCATAGGGTGTGAGCGACAAATATCGGGTTTTCCGTCGAACCGATAATATAGTCGCACTGCGCAGATCAAGATTCTGTCCAGCTTTTAACAGCTTTTAGATTATCGATAGGCAAAATCATCCAGCAATACTCGGAGACTGTATGCGATGAGAACACACTTCCATGTTTTGTCGTTCCTGACAGCCTCTTGCTGTCCTTCTGGAACGGTGCGCTTGGAACAATGGCAGAGAGAGGATGCTGCTTATCGATAAGAAACAGCAAGGATTCGCAGTGGCTCCACCCATCTTCGACAGAACAAGAAATTTCTTTCCGTCCGCTCCGCCTCGAATCACCTTCTCCTCAGGAAGCTGCGCAAAATCAGGACACGACAAAAAGGCCTTGCACTGAAGCCTTTTGGATTTCCAATCGCCTCATCAGGGACCATTCAGAATTGTTATTCTGAGTTTTCTGGGTCGTCGAGCAAAGGTAGGTTTATGTCAGTAGACTTCATTTTCGCAGCACCCGCTCCAGTCACTCAGGGCCGGCAACGGACTCTCTGGTGAGCTCCTCCTTGAGAGGACCTTCTCTTCTCGGCACGTCTTGTGTTGGGTCTCGGAAGGGGCTGGTTGCGGGCAAGAGAGGGCTTGTCTTTTCTTGAAAGTGCTGCAAGACCAATTCTGGGCCATCATAGTCCGCGTCTCTGGCTGCGTGCGCGCGATTCCCACAGAGGCGAGGCTCCAAGACTCCCGACATGATCATTCATTTCTTAGCACCTTACCACATAGCTTTTGCACGTCAAGTAAAGGAATATCTGTCCACCGAGGCGATGCAAGCTCGTAGCCTGCCAACTGAAGACGGGATCTCGTATTGTGGGGCCTGTGTTCTCAGGGCCAGTCCGAACCGAGAAAGGGATGGGGCATGGTATCAACGACGTCATCCTGCTCCTGCAACCAGCAGGCTATACCCATATCAGCTCCATACGCTTACCGTTGCTACTTGGTTCAGAAGAAAACCGCTATTTGATAGTTATCGTGAGACGAACTGAAGCAAATTACTCAAAATTTCTGAGAAACATGACTCCCCAGCACGATAGCAACAGCAGACGGGCCGGCTCTAAATTTCGACACCTCCCTCTAAGCACCAGCGGCCCGCTCGAATGCGCCCTCCGTGGCACAATGCTGTTGAACCATGCTTATTTTAATAAGGGATCGGCCTTCTCCGCACAGGAGCGCCGCGATTTTCAGCTGTCGGGTTTGCTGCCTCAGAGCATCCAGACGCTTGAACAACAGGTCCAGCGGGCATACGAGCAGTACTTGGCGCGACCGGATGACCTTGCCAAGAACACCTTTTTGACGTCCATGAAAGAGCAGAATGAAGTGTTGTATTTTAAGGTAAGGCAAGCGAAGTATCACTGCATGCATAAAGCCAAACCATAGGCCGCGTCGTTGTTAATGCGTCAGTAGCTGTTGCTCGATCACCTGGAAGAGATGTTCAGCATTGTCTACACGCCTACGGAAGGGGAGGCCATTCAAAACTACTCGAGGTTGTTTAGGCGGCCACAAGGCCTGTTCCTCAACATCCACGACGTTGACCGGGTGCACCACGACCTGTCGCTCTGGGGCACGCCAGATGATATTGATTACATCGTCGTTACCGGTGAGGACTCCCAGTCAGCAGTCTTTGATAGGTGCCAGCTAATCGGACTAGACGGTGAGGAGATTCTCGGGATCGGAGATCAAGGCTGCGGGGGCATCCTCATCTCCATCGCCAAGCTCGTCCTCATGACTCTGTGTGCCGGGATACATCCAAACCGCGTGCTTCCCGTGGTATTAGACTGCGGAACAGACAACGAGACGCTTCTGAACGACCCCCTGTACTTGGGACTGAGGGAGAAGCGAGTGCGAGGCGAGAAGTATGACGAGTTTGTTACAACCTTTGTCAAGTCTGTGCGGGAACTGTATCCCAAGGCATACATCCACTTTGAAGACTTCGGTTTCAACAACGGTAAGTGGAAATAAGAAACAAGCGACATATCGATGGCTGACAGAGAGCAGCTCGACGGCTGTTGGAGAGTTGGCGGCACGAAATCCCATGCTTCAATGACGACGTGCAAGGCACTGGATGCGTGACCCTTGCAGCCATATTGGCCGGTATGCACGTTTCGAGGCAGAAACTGGGTGATGTTCGTACGGTTGTGTTTGGCGGCGGCACGGCTGGTGTTGGTATCGCAGATCGAGTACGTGATGCCGTCGCGGCGGAGCGGGGCGTTAGCAAGGAGGATGCTGCGAAGCATATATGGTGCGTTAGCTCAAACCGACCGCGCTGTACCGGCTGACACTTTTTATGCTGGTCAGGCTCATCGACAAGCCCGGTCTCCTCACCAGTCAAGTCAAGGGAATTTCCGAAGCTCAGAAACCCTACGTGAGGCCAGAAGACTGGACTGGCAAGAAGACAGACCTCTTGAGTGTGGTCAGAGAAGTCAAGCCGAATGTGCTAATTGGCACATCTACAGTACCTAGGGCATTCACTGAGGAGGTTGTCCGCGAGATGGCATCCCACGTCGACCGTCCCATCATACTTCCACTCTCCAACCCCACAAAATTACATGAAGCAGTCCCAGCTGACTTACTATCTTGGACTTCTGGGAAGGCTCTCGTCGCCACAGGCAGCCCATTCAAGCCAGTCAAGGGCCCTTGGGGACCAGATGACAGTGAGGTTGAAATCGAGATAGCCGAATGCAACAACAGCGTGGTCTTTCCAGGGATAGGCCTGGGTGGTGTCCTGTGCCGCGCCAAATCTGTCACTGACGAGATGCTCGTTGCCGCGGTCCACGGGGTATCGGAACTGGCCCCAGCGCTCGAGAATGACCGGGCGCCATTGCTGCCCGGTGTCGACGTGGTGCGCGAAGTGAGCGTGAGAGTCGCGCGTAAGGTAATTCAGGCTGCCATCGAGGAGGGAATGGCGACGCAAGAAGGGATCCCGAAAGACGAAAAGGACTTAGATGAATGGATTATGGAGCAGATGTGGAATCCAGTTTACCGACCCCTGAAATATGTTGAGGCTCACAGCGCGAGTCGCCAGGCCAAGGGGGAGTTGCGGGTGGTCGGCAGTTTGACGGGCCGCAGATGAGGAGATCATAGAAGGAAAAGTTTCATGAATACGCAACAATTCAAAAGCTAGCATCGCTTTGGTTTGCAATGCAGAATGTTCAAAACATCGCCAACCGCATTATGGCGGTGGCTTCTACGCAGGTGAACTAGAGTGGAGCCGAGCTTGGCGTGCCGTGTGAGGAAGCCGTAGATTTGTGAGCGCCCCGCTATTACAGGGTTAGGGTCTCTTCTGGTTCGTCGCCAGCTGCACGTGACTACTCACAAATTCGGTAGGGTTTCCGGTCCACACCAAAAATTATCGCGACGCCGTCAATTTTCAGGTGCCTTTGCGTTTCCCGAAATTTCGACCCCCCATCGTCAAGTCGCATTTCCGCAACCAGACACTCACAATGGCCAAGATCTCGTGAGTAAATGCCGTTCTATCGCTTTCTGCGCTATTCTCGACAAAACCGCCAAATGCCGAACCGCCGCTCTTCAGTTGGTGCAAGGAATCTGCCGGGGGTGGAGGGGGAGTTGTGGCCGAACAGAGACGGAGCCGAGCACACGTTGAAGAGCGGCGGGCAGCTGGCGGCATCGATCGTCGATGATTGGAAAAACTTCATAGGCATCTTTGCTAACTTCTGTAGGCGCGGTGCCCCTGGTGGCAAGCTTAAGATGACCCTGGGTCTCCCATGGTACGTGCGAGCCCTTACTCTTCCTTCACGAAACCGACCTCGACCGATTACTACGATGCCGGCCCGAGAAAATGTGGGAAACGGCAACAGAGAAGCTAACAGGACGGCAGCGGTGCCATCATGAACTGCGCGGACAACTCTGGCGCGCGGAACCTTTATATCATCTCCGTCAAGGGTATCGGTGCCCGCCTCAACAGGCTGCCCGCTGGCGGTGTCGGCGACATGGTGATGGCCACTGTCAAGAAGGGCAAGCCTGAGCTCCGGAAGAAGGTTCACCCCGCCGTCATCGTCCGCCAGGCTAAGCCGTGGAAGCGCTTCGACGGCGTCTTCCTCTACTTCGAGGACAACGCTGGTGTGGTACGTGGCTCTCTGGATTTGTGTTAGTGGGACAGGGCTATGCCGGATGGATAGCTTCTAGATTGCGACACAGGAATCTCGGGTTCTGTAGGATTTTGCGCTAACGCGTTTGCAGATTGTCAACCCCAAGGGTGAGATGAAGGGCTCTGCCATCACCGGCCCCGTCGGCAAGGAGGCCGCCGAGCTCTGGCCCCGTATTGCCAGCAACTCCGGTGTTGTGATGTAAGAGGGTTTCTTGCGGGCGCGATGGGTCATTGGCGTGCGGGATATCGAGGAACGAACGATTCTGTCGACCAGGAACAATCTTCCGCCTCGGATGAGGAAGACAGGGACGAGAGCCACAAAAGGCATGGGCTGGATTGGCAGGCTTTGCATTTCAGGCTGCGGCGTGCTAGGGAGTCATACCACTGCATGATACACAGGTCAATTCAGAATCAGTTCTTCGAACCGGGTCTATTTGCCTGGTGTCTCTGGGGATCGAACTTGCAGCAGTGCTGACAAACCAACGAGTCAACATTGACGAGGCATGTCATGTGACATTTCTACAGCGCAGTCGAGTGTAGCCAAATGCGACAGTTGTTGGAATGGCGAATTGGGAGGGTATTCGCCCTCGAGGCCTGCAAATTGTGTACGCAGTCGTTGACTTTCAGCCCGTTTATCCCAATGAGTCAAATCACGATCTTTCCAACAAGAATAGCAGGCATTTGTTAGACGCATGGACTTGTGGCCCTTGCCGTTGCCAGCTGAGGTTTTAAGCATATCGCGTTGGCTCTGTTTCGCCTGCATTCCTGGTGCGGCCACCCCTACCTGGGAACGGTGGGTGTATATCCATAATCTCTTACCTTGATCAGCAACGTCAGCTGCGGCACCAACCCAAGGTCACACACGTGTTCCTTCGGCGCCGTGTATTACCTGTGCTTGCTCTTTTTCAACTTGATTTGAACTCTCAGGTTACACTCAAACAGGTGGGCTACACAAGGCACCTAGAGTAATTAGTTGTCAACAACCATATCGGCTCGGCTAGTTATATTTGAGCAGACAGGACCCGTTCGTTCACTTCCACGAACACGAATCTCCGGCCATTATTTCGATGCGACATTGAAGATCTCGGTTTTCCGAAAATGCCCGAGAAGCTGAAATCTTTCTGAGAAAGGAACAGTATAGGTTAGGCTGGTTCCCTACATACATATTCACATGTCTTATATCGTAGTCATACACTGTCTGTCCTGACTCCCACAATCTGCACCCCCTTCCCACTGGCAAGGAGCATCTTATGACGGTTGATCTAATTGCTCTTCCTTTGCAACCGGAACAGCTTGCCAAAGAATCGACGTCATGCTCAACTCGATAGCCCCCTTTTTCTTGCGCTCTATTTTGGCGTTGACCGTTCGCTGATAATCTTTCTCCCACTTTTCGGTGAAGGTGACTGTACCAGCCAGCTTCAATTCGTTGTCTGGTCGAAACACCCAGCGGTTGTTCGTCCTCTTTTTTCTCTCTTCCGCTAACTCTTGATCGCCGCCCTCAGGTGCTACCGGATTGACCACCTCCACCTCTATCTTTCGAGCTGGCGTATCTTGTCCTCTCCCGCGCACACTGACCTGAACCACACCGGGTTGTTCCCAGACTTTCCTGGCGTCCTCAATCAAGCCCTTCCCGTCCTCACCCCCGCTGCCATCATGCTTCAGCCCCTGGACCAAATCCACAAAAACAACCTTGGACGTGCCTTCTACCAAGACCCTTACTACGAAGCCGCACTTCAGATGCTTATTCCAGAAGGTAATCACTGCCAACTGGAACAATCCCGCTCCCTTTTTGGCATTGTAATCCACCCCTGTCAGCCGGATACTCCGAAACTCGCGGCTCCACTGAGCCTCCCCGGCCCTGACATCCAGGACGTCGTACCCCGGCGCGACCAAGTCCGGTGCCCGGACTAGGATAACCTCCTCGAACAGCCGGGAACGCGGAATCTGAGCCGGAGTATTTGGGATGTAAACAAGCCGCGGCTTAGCCGCGGCGGCGTCGGTGACTGAGACGAGCGTTGCCGTGCCGCGAGGGCGTAGCCAACGGGTGCGGAGGAGCACATTTGGCATGGCAGTCTCGGTGAGTGGGATGGCAAGACGGGCGGACGGGTCGTCCTCCAGGTGGCAGTTGAGGATAGCGAGGTGGGTTGTTGTTGAGGTATGTTCTGGTACGTCGTTGGGGTGCGTCATGTTGAGCTGGATGTGCAGGCCTTTGTTGGTCATGGCGTAGTCGGACGTGTCTTGGGTCGAGGGTGGGACGGTGATGACGTGCTGCATGCCGGCAAAGTATTTGGGGGATGTGGCAAGAACCCCTGTAGTGCCGGTCATATCATCGTAGTCAAGGTCGTCGAGGTCTACGTGATGATGGTGATGGGGCAGACCGGTATCTCCGTGGCCCAGGGTGCCCCAGGCAAAGATAGAATGATCGTCCGACCGCTTGATGATTTCCTCCTGAAGCCGGAGAAAGGCGTTTGCTCCCTCGCCGTAGACAATGGACATGCTGACGCCGAAAATTCCAAGCAGCGCATATGCCTGGTCTTCAGGCTTGGTTGTAGTTCGATTTGCAGCCCAGGACATGCGCTGGGCCACGCTGGCGTTGTGAATGAGTTTTGGGTCCACCAGCGTCAGCTCGTCAATACCAGTAGTTCTCGCGACGTGCTTGATGAGTGAAGACTTTGTCCCAAGGAGTCTCCATCCCCTCGCGTAGAACACCACTTTCCTAGGAGCGAGGAGCTCTTGCAGCGTCCAACCACGAGTGAACCATCGGCTATTGTTGAAGTGGTCCTTCCAGGTTAGATAACCCTCTGTGTAGTCATCAAAGTGGACATCCTCCAAGTACGCGTAGCACACGGCAGCCCTCTGATACCAACCGAACATGGAGTTGACCGCTTCGGACACTTCGGCGCTGCTCCTCTTGTCGATACAGCATGTATCCACCCAAATGTAGCGGTATCCATCTTTCATTGCCTGGACGCATGCGTAGGCGATTTTGGAATAACCCGCCTTGTGCTCGGAGGGATGGAGAGATCTCGAGGCCATCATCCTGCCTTGACTCGTGTCACCGTCGTCGCTTTCATACCCACTTGTTAGACCAGGAAGACCCGAAGGGCCTCCAATACAAGATCGGTCTCCACGAAATGCCATCAGCATGGTTGTAAGCAGCATCATTTTCATGGCGTCGGGCTTGCCAGGATTCTGTGAAAACATATGCGGAGTGGGTTGCCGCTGTGCCCGGCGATATTTTGCGATCGCGTCCATCTCAGGGAGCGAGATCTCTTCAGAGCCCCATGTGTGCGAAAGAATGGCATACTGGGGTATCTCAGTGCCGTGGAACTCTTCAAGCTCGCGGGTCGAGACGTTGAGTAGTCTCATAGTGGATCTTCAAATCAGCAGAGGTGAAGGTCGAGTATAGATATTGGCTGATTAAGGGGGAAAAAAATATGAGTGAGTGGGCATGCTTGGCAATCTGTCTCGCTAGTTAATAATATAGAGAATCCCGAGAACGCTCTTCTGGCATGGTGTAGTTGGCGGTTTGCTGGAACGATTGGGAGTGCACCAGGTGGCCCAATCAGAGACCAGGACCGTGGCCGTTCTCGGATGGCGTTGAATATTGTCGGGCAGTCAGGCACCGAGGGATCCACTGCTCCGTGCCGAGGTCATGTACGCGTTTTCAAGGCGGTGATAGCGGACGTATCTATGATGGTGGCCAACATGGTGCATAACCTCCCACGCCTCCCAACCAGTATCAAGAGCGCTCAGTTTGGTGCGATTTGCTCTCGATTCATCGCCACGTCAATAAAATTTGTGTTTCGCATCAGATTTCCCAGCCAGGAGGCTCTAATGAATTTGATGCACTTTCTAGATGAAGAGAAGTGAAAGAGCTGTAACTTAACTATGCGATGATTCCTACGCCTTCATCAGAACTTTCTCAGAGATTTGAACTTGACATTTCAGGGTGTCATAGCCTATGGAGAGAAGTGAATTGGACGTTCGATACCTGATTGACTCATTCTGCTCACTTTTTCATAGTGTTCCTTTGTTTGTATGGGTTTTGTGCAGTGAGAGACCAGTCGTTGCGCTGAACAAAGACATTGTCGCCATCCACCACCTAGTGGTTTCTAGTGCTTTGGACGAAGGCAAATATATATACAGAAGATGACCCAAAGTGTGCCCTTAGAATCCATTGCCAGTTCCTGTATTTGAACCCCAAGTAGCTGTCCCAGGTACGGTACATCTCAGTAACACCTTCGAACGCGAAACCTTCCTGGCCAGCGTTAGCAAGACCAGAAAAGTGCCAAAAGATGCCGGCCAACAATCTGGGGACAACCAGATCTAAGACGCGGGCCACTAGGACCCTGAAAACAACATCAATGGCCAAGGCCGTCCATGTACCCCTCACCTCCTTCGAGAATTTCGAACAGTTAGACAACCCATATATCGGCAACCTTTGCGAGTACAACCGCAAGGTTTTACAGCAATGTATCATGTGCGAGCAGGAGGCCGATAACGGCGTCGTCTGCGAGATTTGTGATGAAGCGCAGTACTGCTCGTGGGAGTGCCAGGTCGACGACCAACAACATCACGCCCTGTTTTGCAGGGAGTGGGCCAAGTTCCGTAAGGCACCCAAACCCGGCCTCTATCGCATCATCATCTTCCCGGCCCTGACCAACAAGCCGGTTCTCTCTTGGAGTGAGCTCACAAACAAGGAGCCCGGCGATGGCGAAGGCAATGACTGCCCTCGCATCACGTTCCACCACCCCGAAATATGGCCCTATACCAAGAGCATCTTTGCCGGCGCCGGCCCCTTTGCCACAATCGCCCGCATGGGCTGCATCAACAGGAGCCACGCCGTGGGAGCCCCCAAGTCCCGCCTCGGCCACGGTCTCTTTTTGTTAGAATGGGTCCCACCGCCGGGCGCCAAAATTGACACCAAGTGGATCAACCGGTCGATTCCGGCGGTGACGAACCGCAAGCCGGGGTTGGAGTCCTGGCTCTGGACCGGCAGCGTCGCCGTTGCTGCCTTTGACCTGTCCAAAACGAACGCCAAAGCCAGACAGCTCACCCTCGAGGACGTCAGCTTCCGCGACGTGCGGCATGCCATCGACTTCTTCACCCATAACCTCCGCAACCCTGTCTTCCTGTCGCCCTCGCTCACGAGCCCGCGCCGCGTTCCACTTGCTGCTGTCCCGGCCGTCAGGCTGAACGAGACAAACTCGACCATCGCCAAGTGGCTGGGCGTGAAAGAGGCGCTACAAGAAGTCCACGCTGCTCGGGATATGCCCTACTCGTTGTGGGAGTACCAAGGCTTGTCGGTGGTTTGCAGCCTGCTTGGTCTGGCGTGGATCGTGAGGGTGACGCTTTGCCACGGACAGGAGCTGGACTGGCTGTACGAAGGGTTCTACACGCACCCTGTGCCGTCGGTTGCGGCTGCCGCGGCCGGGACTGTCGATGAGACGCACTTGGATAAGGGGGTGCTCATCCCCTGGGAGCTGTGCCTCGTTTGGGTAGTCGACCCGGCGACTGGCCTGCTGCAAAAGAAGATGCTGCCGCGGTCTGGCGACGGTGTGGTCATGATACACGCCGGCGGTGAGAAGCTGCGTAGGGAGCACGTGCGGGCGCTACTGGAGTATTTGGATAATGATCGCCTGACTCGCAGATTGAGCCGTGCTAAACAGGCCCCCGTTGACCTCAAAGAGGATTTCAAGTCGTTCTGGAAGGCCTTTAGGCTTGTGGAAAAACTGTCCGCTGACGTGCCATCACCCTACGATATGAAACCGTCATTGGAAAGGTTGAGAGAAGACGACAGGTTTGTTGTTTGCAAAGACATCTTTAGGCACCTCGTGCCGAAATTGGCATGTGGAATGAGTGTTCTCTCTGACGGCACCTGTACCTATTCCTGAGATGCATCGCTGCATGGAAATTTTCACCATCCAAGCTGCCCTGGAGGTTAGAATGAACAATGCTGTATTCTCTGCTCTCCGTCATATCCGGCAGTGATACAAGGCATTAGAGTATTTACGTCCAATGGAAAATGCAAAAAGCCCCAAACTTCGTGTTCTCAATGTCCATGATCAGGCCATGCACCATGAGCGCCATGCAAATGCAGCAGACATGCTCCGTCCCAATGCCCAAAGTACCATGCTATCCTGGTAAATGAAGAACCACATTGTGACCGGCTTTTCCAGGGCCAAAAATAAAAACGCCAATAGTAAGGAAACAACGAGAAAGGATCTTGTTACTATTATGTTACACCCGTCCGATAGTTGCGGGGATTGCCCATCCCGTGAGCAACCTTGTTGGCGGCTCAGCCGTATTTTACAATCATTTGAAGGTCGTCACCAAGACCGAATGAACCGTTTATGGCATCGGCCCTGGTGGTCCAGGCGGTGGACCAGGTGGCATACCATAGGGGTACGGCGGCTGCTGCAGGAAACTCTGCGGGGGCGGTGGGTGCTGCAGCATCATAGGAGGACCCTGAGGCAACGCCAAAAGCCCGGTTCCGGGTTGCCCATGCATTGACGCCGGGGTAGTTGGGCCCGATGGCCCAGCAGACCCCGAGTCAGTCAGCTGGCTTGTTGGGTTCGGGTCGCTAGTATCCTGGTTGAGGTTCCCGGCCGCTTTCTCAGCTTTCTTAATTGCCAGCGTAGTGCGCCGTTTCTCAACGGCCCCTTGCATCTCGCCAGAAGCCCATCGCCCTGTGTCACGTTAGCCGCTATATTCAAATGAAATGCAGCGTAGAGAAAAAGAGACACTTACTCCGCATGGACCAGCTCATCTTCTCCGACTTGGTCATCTCGGCGTACGGCTTGTCGAGATCGCCGTCTCCATTCGCCGCCGCGCCGGCCTGGGCGTCAGCCGTGGCATTGGACCTCTTTCCGCGGGCCCGCTTGGTCTTGGAATTGGACGACATTCCGTTAGCGGGTGTTGACGCCCGTGACGGCGCCGACGAAGATGGTCCGTTGTTAGTGAGCTTGATTTTGGTGATTGGCTTCTTCACCGAGGGCGGTGTTGGAGCCTGGGGGTGAGCGCCAGGGAGGAAAGCTGGTGCAGCGTTGAAAGTATGCAGATATGGCCCCACCTGCGCCGGCACATGCTGCTGCGAGCCGTTGCCCACATCCACCATCATTGGCCCGGCCACAAAGTTATGGTAGAATTTGGTGGCCATCGGCTGTTGCAGCGGCGGAGGGCTAGCGGGTCGTGGGGTCGGCGATGGATCGGAGATATGGGGGGGTTGAGGCGGCGCCTGGGCTGCCGATTCCTTCTTCTTCTGCCCTCGCTTCTTGGTAGACTCGGGAGCGGCATCTTGCTTGGGGCCAACAATGTTCCGGCCTCGTCGCTGGGGGCGGGATTCAAGCTCGGGGTCGTTCTCAAGTGCAAAGTTACGCCTCCGCTTGTCCCGCAGAGAATAGGTCGACTCCGTGGTTTCAGCCGTGTGGCTAGAGCCCTCAGAGGATGCCGTCGACGGCCTCGACTCGGGCTGCGTCGAAGCATTGCTGTAGAAGGAGGAGGTGCCGATTTCGCCTTTCGCTTGATGGCTTGCTTGCAAGCCTTTGCCACCGCGCACCCGTTTAGGCTTGGCGAGCTCGCTGCTAAAGCCGGCCGGGACCGACGTAGGTGGTTCTGGAAGACTCGCAGCAGCCCGGCCGCGTCTACGCGAAATTTTGGGTTTCTCCTCGGCCTCTGCATCGTCATCTTCTGTCCGGTTGCCGTCGGCTTCGGCGCCAATAGTGGTTTGGTATTGATCATCGGCGATCATGGTGGTACGTGACCGTGCCGGGCGCCCCTTGCGAGGGGATTCTGAGAAGCTGTTGGCAAACTGGCTTTGCTCGGGATCCTCAAAGTCGTCGCCATTGACAGCAATGGCAGGTTTTCGCCTTTGGCGGCGACCAGGACCAAAGATGCCATTACCCGTCGGCGTGCCAGACCGGCTCACATCCTTGCTTTGGTCCTGGACTTGGCGCGGCTTCCTGGTCCGTTTGCCCTCAACAACGTTCTCCTCGGCCAACTCTGCGCCCTTCTCAGTCCGCTTTCGGAGTCGATTCTCGAGCATATCCCAACGCTGTTCCTCCGGATTCTGGCGGCCAACTTGGGTGGGGTGCGTGTTGAGTTTGAAGCCGTACGCATTGGCCATGATGCGATCTTCCTCCTTTTGGTGCTCAAGGACCATGTCGTCGATGTAAGGTCTTGGGGCGCGCATTCCACGTACTTCGAAAACAGGAGGACCTTTGACTGGATCGTCGAAATGGCGGCGCGGGATAATCGGCTCGTCAGCTCTTTGGCGGTTTTCCCAGTTGACGATGGTCTTATCGTTGGCCTGGCGACGCTTCGCATTTTCCTCGTCGTCCAGGAGCTTCTTGAGTTCATTGTATTCCTGCTGGTAGACATGCAGAGTCTCCACCGCAGCGGCAACCATTTCGTGAAGGCGCTCAGTGGGCATATCTTGCCATCCCTCAAACGCCTCGACAAACTCGTTCGGATCGCGAATCTTAGGAAATAGATACTGCTTCTGTGGATTCCGCGTCACTTCCACCGGTTCGCCAGGGCTGTCGGGTTTAGCAGGGTCGTCGACGAACTCCTCAATGTCTTGATCATCCTCGGGTGCGTCCTCTTGGGCCCCAGAATCTTCGATCGGAGCGGGCGAAGGTGCAGCGGTGGGCAGGCGGGACTCAGCCAGCTGCGAACCGCCGGGCGTCTCATCGTCAGCTACGGCTACGGAGAGCAGAGTAGGTCGCTCAGCTATAACTGTGGAGCTGGCTGTGGTCTCCGTCGATGATGGTGTGGCGGAAGGTGAATCCTGTGCGTGCGCGGCCCTATACCGGCGGGCACACTCGTTGTTGAATTCAATCATGGAAATGGGTGGCTCGCCCTTCTCTTGTCGTCGCTTTGACTCCTTGCGATAAAGCGCAAAGAACTCGTTCGTCTTGAGACGACGGGTAGGCTCCCATTCAACCTCGACCGTCTTCTTCTTGGGCGGTGAGACGACGGTAGCAGATGCCGCGGTAGGAGTTGTCTCTACTTTCCCAGCCTTGGTCGGGTGCACCCACTCCGTGTAGGAGCCTGGGAGGGGTATGTCCTCGTCCTCGTATGGAGTCAGCTTCAAATGGGTTGCAAAAGGGGTCTCGATCTTGTAAATTTGTTCCAGAGCTTTGAGCCTTGCTGGGCCCGTCGGCTTTGACCCCTCAAGTGATGGTGTTTGAGAAACGGTGAGCTCAACGCGTTGGGAGACCCGCTGCATTGTAGAAGCAGCCTCCATCTGTGAGTCGGGCGCGGGCGTAGGCGTTGACTCAAACTGTCCAGTTGTCGATTCTTTTGCGGGCCCTTGCGGCGATGGTTCGCCATTTGATTGTTCAAAGACCTGCTGACCCGAACCAACCAGGTCGGCTTGAACTGGAACATCGTGGGCCACCTTAGGTACAACGACACCAGACGCTTTTGCCTCTATCATGAAAGTTGGCGTGGGTTGCTTGGTCCCAGGGCTTGTGACCAGCGGGGTGGACGCAGCGGGAACTCGGGATTCGTCGCCAGGCGGCTCAAAAGTGATTTTCTTGTCGACCAGCTCATTATCTGCTGCCGCCACGAAGGGTTGATAGCGACTTGATTGAGGTTGCTGCGCCTGGGATGCTGGCGGCTGAACTTGAGTGACAGCAGGTTCACTCCCGGCAGAGGACGACGGCCGCGACTCGGCATCCCGAAGGGAGGAACGATCCGACTCCTCCTCTGACGGAGCGTCCGGGCCGGTGTTGGGGACACTGACAAGAATAGTGTCTTGCACCTCATTATCAGACGGCTGGTCGACAAAAGGGGTGAGATCTGTGGACAGTTTCTTGTGCGGGTTGCGGCGGCGAGAGGATGCAACACGAGCCGGTGCCGGAGATTTGTCGGTGCGGTGGCGCTTAAGGTTGGAAGCAAAGTCATCTGATTCTTCGCCAGAGTCGTCCTGGCCGCCTTTCCTCTTGCGGCTACGGACACCCGGGGTGGAAACGGGCTTGAGTACGGCGTCGTTCTTGGTAACCGCAGGGAGACCGAGATCATCATCAATCATCTCCTGGGTATAGTCGATGCGAGCCCGCTTACGCAAGGAATGGCCGCCTTTTGAATGACCCTCGTCGTCGGCGCCCCCATCAAATGACGCCTCAAACGTTCGGGACCTCTTACGCGCAAGGCCACCAGCGGCCATGATTGATGGGCCTGCTGTTGATGGCGACTCGCCGGTGAATGAGAATGAGTGAAACGTGGAACTGCGAGGTGGCCGGTCAGTCCTGGCGGCGGCGATACGCAATGCCTGGTCAGCCGCAGGTGACGAGGCGCGATGGGGCGTTGTCATGCTGCCGGCCTGCCGGGCCTTGCCCCCTCGCTGCGGCGCCGTGTATGCCATCCGCTGTGGTGGAGGCAGGGCGGATGGCTCGGGAGTGCTCGGTTTAGCCGAGTCAGAGAAGGAATGGGCTTCAAAAGATGGGTGAGAGTGAGTGTGAGACGGAAGCGTGGCTCGCTTCTTTGCGCCGCGCCCGCGAGGGATGCCGCCGCGGCCACGGTCCATGGATCGCGGCTGTAATTCAATTTTCTCGGCGGCACCGCTTGCACGACCGTCTTCTGGCGGTTGATGCATGCAGGCGGTTGTGTTGATGAAGTCGTGATGTTGAGGGTTGAAAGGGTGTGTAAGAGACGGGTCGCTGCGGCGAAAAAAGCGAATCGCACTAGAGCGACGCTGGGGCTGGTTTCCAACGTGTCAGGGTTCAGCCGGGCAGCCGTAGGCAAAGCCAGTTGGTCGCTTATTCGCGTGTTGCACAGAGAAAAGTGCGGCGCATGGGATACCAAAAAAATACAAGAGGGTAATGGTGAGATGAACAAGGCATTGGGACGCCGTCCTCTTATTGTGCAAAGATCACAATAGCGAATGCTGGGTGCGGATATCAGACCGAGTCTTTCGGCGTGCAGTGCCTCTCCTGCGTGTTAGATTTCTTCTCACGTCAATTTCTGGAGGTTGCCGAATAAGCCAGACCCAATAGCGTGCCGCCAGCCGGATTTTGAGGCGGGGCCCCACCTACACAGCTGCCTACAGCTGCAACCAAAGACTTCCCCCCCAGCTTGTCGTGTCTTACTGGACTAGATTCTGCCAGGCGCCAGTAAGACATGGTAGAATTACCCCCTGCATCTTGTATAACCCCAACCCAGCCCGCCCCTGATGCCCGTGACGCAACATATCTGCTTGCACGGTAATGTCCCCACCTTTGGTGTTTCGATTGCAAGCGGTGGTCGACGCGGCATCTTCTTGCGCGCATTGCAGGGCTGCATCGCGCTCTCTTTTTCTTCTAGATCGCGTATTGTTTTGATTTCCCACAGAATTTACTTGATCAACTCCAGTTCGCAACATGGCCAGCAAAAGGGCAAAGGCCGCGCCGACTGACGATGAGCTGGGCGAGCTGTTTGAGGGGATTGGTGACGACAAGGCCATCAAGAAGACCACCAAGGCCAAGTCGGCAGCTGTCAAACCCAAAGCTGATGTTGCAGACCAGGATATCCTCGCCGAGCTTGAGAACCAGCTGGGCGAGAAGGCGCCTGAGCGGCCACACACACCCCGCGTCCGCGAGGTCGCGAAGCGGACGTCTACCAACACACCTCCTCCCGCTGTCGAGGTTACACGCAAATCCGCCGAGAGCACTGCTTCTCACCGCGCCAACTCAACCTCGACCGCGGCACCATCCGAGCAACATCATGAGACCGACAAAAAGTCAACCGTCCAGCAACCACAAGCCTCAAGCGGCGGTGGGTGGTGGGGCGGGCTCTTGTCCACTGCATCGGCTGCCATGAAGCAAGCCGAAGCCGCCGTCAAGGAAATTCAGCAAAACGAAGAGGCCAAGAAGTGGGCGGATCAAGTCCGTGGTAACGTTGGAGCGTTGAGGGGTCTTGGTTTGTTTCCGTCCTTCTATCATCCAGTGTCAAAAAGGATGGACCCTTCTAACAGCCATCTACAGGCGACGAGTTACGACACCGTGCCCTCCCGACCTTTACCAACATCTTGCATACCCTCGCACCGCCTATCTCGTCTCACGAACGCCTCATAATCCACATCACGCACGATCTCGTCGGATACCCTTCCCTGGACCCACTCATCTACGGCGTCTTCAACCGCGTAATGGCCCAAGTCGAGGGCGGCGACCTGATGGTGATCCAACGTGGGCAGGAATCCACGCTCCGCAGCCCGTCTGACGAGAAGTCCGGGGGCAGTGGTCTCTTCAGCGCCGCGCAGCAATCGGCCGCCGGGTGGCGCGACGGGCCGTGGTGGCGCCAGACCGATCTGCCGCGCGACCTAGGCGTGGTGCAGGGTCTCGTCGAGGGCACCAAGTTGTGCCGAGCCAACGCTGAGGGCTACGCGGCTGACTATTTCGCCGCCCACGGCGGCATCGAGCAGGCCAAACAGCGCGCGGCCGAGCCCGTGAGCGAGTCCAACCCGGTGCGCAGCTCGGACATTTTCTTGTCCGTGCAGGCGGTTAGGGTGCAGTCGGACAAGACCCTGTTTGCCGGGTCGACGGCCGTGGAGAAGGAGAAGGAGACGTCCGTTGTAGCCGAGGAGGACGAGGATGCCGAAGGCGAGGTGTGTTTTGCCGTGTTCATACTTGATCCCGTCCACGAGATCCAATACGCCACTGTCAGCCAGAGGGTGCCGGTGAAGTGGATACGCTGGCTCGATGCGCCTGCCACGCCGGCGACCCCCGCCAGCGGGGACGACGAGTATCAGGCCGAGTTCGGGCTGGTGCCTGAGGAAATCCGGGAGATTGTCGAGAGCGGCGGAGTAGATCCCCGCGAGTGGGTGGCAGAGTGGGTGGAGGAAGCTTTGGGGCTCTCGGTTGGCGTCGTCGCGCAAAAGTACGTGGCTCGGCGCATGGGCGTCGGTGAGGGTGGCATTGGCAAGGGTAAGCAGAAGGTTGAGAGTGTCATGGAGGCTGGCGGTAACGAGGTAGCGAGGGCGGGCTTGATTTAAATTCTGTTGGAGAACGGATGAGCCTGTGATGTCGAATTGTAGCAGTGAGCCAATTGGGATTGTTACGGCTGGGGCGCTGAGAGTTTCACACCCCTCGTGAGCTGGCGTCAGGGAGTTGTTGGTACATGGGTTTTACTCTACTTAAGCAGTGGCCATGTTTGAAATGATTACGCAGAGAAGCCCACCGACATCACTCAACACAAATCTCCATCACTGCCGATTGTCCTTCAACGTCCATTTAAAAATATCAGTGATGTTATACTGCAATGTCAAACAACCCAACCATCGGGTCCCAGCAGAGCTTCATTTGGCATGTCTTAAAAAGAGATTCAAACTCGACGTGCCAAGGGGACGACGCAGCAAGTTTTGGTGCTTGTCCTTGGTATGTGATCGTGTAAATGAGGGAAACCAAATCACAGGCCCCGGATCAAGGGAAATGAATATCCAGGTAACTAGTTAATGTTAGACGTTCTGGCCGCAGCTGGTCAAATTAGCGCAAGCCATTTGCACATTCCCTCGTCTTCGTAATGTCTACGTCTTAAAATTTCCGCAAGGGCATACGCCCGTATCAGGCGAATTTTTGACTAGGGAGAACCAAAATGAAGGACTTGCTGCCGGGTACGTGAACCGTGGTAGTCTGTTTTAGTTGGACACTGCCGAATGAGCAATCTAGCCCATCGGGATACTTCTAATGCTCTTTCATTCAGCCTATGAATCGGATCATCGGTATCGATGCGAAAAGCGCCATGGACTCCGGCCTAGGGCGTTGGGAGGTTCCGAACCTGGAATGATTTCTCCGCGCCACTGAGACCGGCCGTGACGCTGATAGAGTGAGACCAGCGCGCCGATGAGTTCTGGCACTCAATATTTTGTCCCGCGGGGTTCACCCAACTGGACAGGCACAAGCAATGCAACACAATGAAATTTGACGCTGGCAGCTACTGCCCGTTAACTTGTGCGAACTCAATTTCGCGGATTGCTGATGTCAGAGCAGTCAGACTGGGTGATTTTGAGGCATTGTTAGGTTGCCGGGCGTTGTGGACGCTCTCACTGCATGCCCGTGATTAAAACCTAGTCGTTCCTACTTTATGTAGGAACTATATGTTTGCTGTCTGGTCAGATCGTCCACATCATGTCAAACGCTCGTGCTAGCGTTGAGGTCCATTATCATTTCGTTCCGATCCCGCAGATGAAGTAGACAAGGAAGCACTAATTAAGCTTTGGGCTGCTTCATCAATTCGCAGGCAATGGCTCCGTCAATTTTCGCTCCGTCGTTTAGAGCCAAGCTGCTTGGATACATGACGATGCATACATCACATTTGCATCTCGCTACGTGGTGGCGCGCCTCATGACGATCCGTATCTCTTCTTCTCGAAACCTTATGCGAACGGTCTGATGGCGTGCAACCCTTGACTGTACCTTTCATCGCGTCTACTACTTGGTGAAGGGGCACGCTAGTGTCTTACTGGATGTGTATGTCGATCATATGTACCTCGGTACCTAGTTTGATAGCCCGTATTTTCGTTGTCTTCTACTTCGTACACAACGACTACCTACCAAACCTAGCTCTTCGTTACAGCATACCTGATTGGGAGGGAAGTCCTTCCCGTGGATAAACAGCATTCTCTGGATTTCAAACAAAACAGAGTTGGTTCGTCCTGGAAAGACCGATATTGCCCCCTCCGTCCCCATTTTATCCGGAACGGAACTGCTTTGCGTAGATGAAGGGAAAGTTGTAAACGCAGTGCCGATCCCTCATCGTCCCAGTCAGGAAGCTCGGAGACTGACGATCGCCCGAAACGGGGAACCATACAACTGCCACTCACATATTATATACCCATCCATCTGGAGATTCTGGAAGCATTTCTCATTTCCACGGTCCAGGTCGTTTCTTCTCGTAAACACCACTGCGCCGAACAATGCGAGCCATCACCAACTTCTTGTCCCTCGTCAGCCTACTGCTCTTTAGCAGTCAGGAAGGCCACGCCTCGCCCGCGGAGGTCTCCAAGAGACAGAGCACATCGCAGTACTGCAACCCTGAGACCCAGATCTGCTACCTTGAGTATTCTTGGGGGCCCACGGCGCCCGTCCTGCGCGTCGCCATTCCCGACAGCGCGTCGACCGGCGCCAACTTTCAGACACTGCTGCAGATCGTCTCCCCCTCGACGTATGGTTGGGTCGGCTTCTCCTGGGGTGGCGGCATGACGCTTAACCCCCTGGCGGTGGTTTGGCCCAACGGCAACGGAGCGACGGTTTCTTCGCGCTGGGCGACGTAAGTCGTTTTCACATTTTTTTCTCCGCCCTCTACTTGTTACGCCCATTCGATCTCCTATGTGGAAAGATAATGAGACTGACGATGGCTCAGAGGACGCACTCTGCCCCAGGCCTATTCGTCGGCCACATACCGGACCATCGCGGCCGAGAACAATGGGACCCATTGGACTGTCGAGACGGTGTGCTCGGGCTGCAGTCAGTGGAACGGCGGCAGGCTGAGCACCACGGGCGTTAACACCTTCGCGTGGGCCGTCAGCGAGTCGCCTGTGTCTCAGCCCAGTAACCCCTCGAGTGGTTTTCAGATTCACGACAACATCGGCATGTTTTCGGCGTCGCTGGAGCAGGGTAAAGTGCCGCAGGCCACCTTTGACCAGTATGTGCAAGGGGCGCAGTGAAAGAGATAAGCGATTGAGCCATGACAATGGGAGACAAGGAGGACAGTGAAGGTCTCGTGTTACTAAATAGTTATATGATCTCGAGTATCATATCACCTGGAGAGCAGATCATTCCAGTACATATGCATACCATCCCCAACGCCATCCTCTCTATAACGATGCGTATGCAGTACAAATAAAAGCAGGGAAAAGAATACACGCACCGCACCGGGATCAATGCTCCATGCGAGCCCACTCGCACCCTCACCTACTTATAGACGGCCATGAGCACCCGTCAGGCAAAAGCCCCAACAGCAGCCATCAACCCGGCGCCACCGAGGACGGCAAGGAAAGCATTAACCCTCCTTCGCCCCTTCAGTACCTTGTAGCTCTTCTCGCTCAGAAAGTCCTCGGCCAGCAGCTGCACCAGGCCAGCGAACAGCAACAGCCCGCTCGAGATGGCATTCATGAACCCTACCATCAGCAGACCCGTCTGGCTCATGGGGTCGTAGAAACGATGTACAAACAGGCCTATGGCCTGGCCAACGGGAGTCGTGGCACCGAAGGCGAGGACCATCAGCCAAGGGCGGGGTGAGGAGCGAGGAAAGTGTAAGGCTGCGATGCGCGTGCCGAGGGCGAGACCTTCGAAGCATTCTGTATTAAGGTTTACTCGTGTCAGTAAAAGGATGTGTAACAAGAACAAGGAATCCGGAGAAGAAAAAATTGGGGACATACGATGAAAAGAGATGGCAATGAGAAAGACGGCAAAGGTCGGGCCCGTGGCGACCGACAGAGCCATGCCGATAAAGACGCTGTGGAAGAGGATCCCTGCCTCGAGCAAGACACATTGCAACATCATGCGCTTTTGTTCGTCGGTGTTGGGGACGTGCTGGAGGGATGCAAGGCCCGGCTCTGGCTTGCGTTGCTGGCTCGGCTCAGGACTCGGGCGCAGCTCCTCAAAACTGAGTTCCAGATCCAGCGACTCGCGATCATCGGCCTGCGTGCTGTCTCGTTGGCTTTTCAGCAGACCTTCACGGGAAGGGGCCAGGGTGGGTGTTGAGCCCGGGAGAGGGGATGCCCCCGCGACCAAACCCTCTGTCGCCTCCAGGTCGTCGAGCGCTATGTTGGCCGGTCGGTCGCGCCGAGCGCGAGAACTAGATTCGCTGGCGTGCGTGTGCTCGTTGCCAGACCTGTCGCCGTCGTCGCTCTCCTCCTCTTCCCAGGCGTGATGTGAGTGGGAGTGGCCCGCGCCCCGGGTTGTCAGGTATGACTCCAGCGCGACAACCACGAATGCCGACACCATGGCAATCAGCCCGGCAAGCGGTCGGTATCCTTTACTGAAGACGTGCGGAAGGCATGGGTCGGTCAGCGAGGTGAACGCAGTCGGGAGGAGGTGGACGAAGGCCGTGGCCATCAGCACGCCGGTGCCGAAGTGTTGGCAGAGGAAGATAATGTTGCGCTGGCGTTTGCTGCCCTTGGTCAGGCGTTGCGAGAAGAGGGGGAACCCGCATGCTGTTGCACGTCTACGGTTAGAACTTTCGAAAAGTGCAAAGACAGAATCGGAGACGTCGAGCGTCGACATACCCAGGGTGCTAACGGTGAGAATTAGGAACAGGGCAAACACATGGATGCCTGTGTCATAGGACCCCTTCTTTCCCGAGCCGCATGCCGGTCGTTCGTTAGCATCATCTCGCCTCGAAAGCTCCGCAAGGAGCAGTTCGGTCGGTATCGAGGACCATTGGGGGTCTGCGCCGAGTGCCTGTTAGGGAATCAAGATCCAAGAAAGAAAGGAGAAACTCGAAAGTAAGGGTTGGGGAAATGAGCTACGAACCGTCCGCCCGTAGGCCAAGCCTCTCCATTCTCAAATAGACCCTAGAAATTGCGTGTTGGCAATCACTGCATCATGGCGTTGGGCGAGATACCAACGCGCGGTAGCTCTTTGCGACCGCAACATGCGCTGCGATGACTGTGCCGTTGCAGGATGTGCTCAATGGACAGGACGTGGTGTTAGATGTTTCCGCGCCGGGACTTGGCGTCGAAGTTGGCTGCTGCTGCGCCTGGTTCTAGGCCCACCTGGCCCCCCCGAGTGCAGCACCCCTGGCTTACGATGGGCCCACCGCTCGCAGGTAAGATGAACTGTAACGTTGGTAGCTTGATCTCTTTGTCGCCCGATACTTTAATCTTCATTCGGTTGACCAGGTCACTACATGTTCCAACCACATCACCAGCTTCACTCAATTGAAGAATTTTTTTTCCCGATTATCCTCATTGTTTAAGATGCCACGCTTTTCGCAGGTTCAGGTTGCAGCCTTGTCTCGAAACACAAGACATTTGGCGCCAACATTCCTTTTCAACAAGATGTCGTCAGGTCACCGTCAGCTCGGCTTAACCTTTTTCATTGCCCGTCTGAGCCGAACCCCCGTTCATGCCTCGGGAACAGCCGTCGCCCATGGGAAGGCGGTCGCCATAGGTGATCCGTAAGAGCCCAGGTCGTTGTAGTCGACATTCGTCGGCGTGCCGAAGAACACCTTTTGCACGTACGGCAGGATCGAGGAGCTAGAAATAATAGAAAAGTAAATGCGTCAGCGCCGTTCGCGATACAGTTCTTCCCTCAATTAGTATCCTCGAACTCTTGCCACTTACAAGCCGCTCAGATCACAGTGGCCGCCCCGGCGCACGCTGATGGCGATATTTTCGCTCGCGCCCAGCCAGTCATACACTACCTTGGCCGCAGGGTAGATGACGATGGCGGTGCCCTTGCTATTGGTGAACTGGTCCCCCTCGCCTTGGTCGATGACGAGGGCCCGTGGTGCGATGGCCGCCGCGATGGTGTGTGCATCGTACGGCAGGTATTCGGCGTGGTTGACAAAGGTACCCAGCTTGGAGTTGGTCCACCATCCGGCGCCCTGCTTGCTGTTCTCGAGGTTCTCGCCTTGCCCGCTCAGGGCGTAGTACCGGTACGGACCCGCGCCCTGAACGCCTGACGACATCGGCATTGTGAGCGTGATTCGTTCGTCGAAGAGCCCCGCTGCCAGCGCCGCCTTGCCCAATCGTGAGCATCCGGTTACACCGACCCGGGTCGCGTCGATCTCGGGGACTGTCATGTTGATGGCGTCCAGTGTACGATGAAAGCCCCAGGCCCAGGCCGTGAGGACGCCTGTAAACGGTCGGCCATGTTAACGCTGTTACGGTCCAACAAGACCCACCTGGACGGTGGTAGGATGGGCAGACTCAACCGATATCTCTCCCATTGTAGATGCTCCAGAAAGCTCCCGTCTTCGCATTGCTATCCGGTGCCACGCTGGTGTAGTCAAACTGCGCAACGGCTATCCCAGCGCCCAAGTAAGGCTGGTTCTGCATCCCGCCGATGTTGATCACCACCGGTGCGGGATTCGACTCGGAAGCGCCCGACGGCAGTTGAATGGTCGCCCTGAAACTGCCTCGCTTGCCACCTGCGGTCACGGCGATGTTCAACGTGTTCCCACTGCGCGTTGCCTCGACGGTTTCCTCGGCGGGATCCGGGTAGTACCCGTACTGGTACTCCTGCAGCAGCTGGATGATCTCTGGTCGTCGGCACTGGTACCACTCCTCGGGCGTCTGCACCCTGCCCTCACCCCGGCCGGCTATGACGTCCTCAGCATTGTCGGGAGTGGTGTACGCGAGGGGTAGGAACGGGTCCGGGAGCGAAGGCTGCTTTGGGAGCTGCTCCCAGGTCGGGTAAGGTGCGGGAATCGGGGGACACTCAATCGTGGAATTGCCATCGCCTTGCCGCGAAACTCGGGGCAGGCGGGCGGCGCTGCCGATCGCCGCCGCGATCAGCGAAAATGCTGAGACCGACCGCATCTTGATGATCCGTGATACAGGGAGACAGGTCGGTAGGGCTGAGTGTATGCTGACCTTGGGGAGTTGTTGCGTTTACCCCACGGAATATATCGCCCGAGTACCTGTCCCATATGTCCGGGGTGAGCCTTACAACCACCAAAATAACCTCCGAAAGTTGAGCATCCCGTCGCCCGGTCTTCCTGGGTATTGGATCTCAGACGTTGGATCCTGTGGGGTTGCTTATTCACGGGTAGTATTCTATATATTAGCCAGAATGGATCGGCGTTCTCTCAATTGCCGTACCGGAACGCCAAATTCGAAATATATCTGGGTCAGTGCACCATGTGATGAACAATTCTGACAATGTGTTCCTTTACTTTGAAAGAGAATGGAAGTTCATTGCTTCCATGCTACTATCGAAATTATGGCCCTTTGCCTATACATTTGATACCATATTTCGAGAGGCCATGCTGATCATGGCGGCTCCTCCTCCACCAAAGGAGAGATAGGTTTAAGTGTTAGGCCCCTTCATCCGCCTATACACCGCATCAATTTCGGCTTTGTCAAATAGTTGCTTTAAGCTTGCTTGGTACTGAAGCAAGCTCACTAGATGCTCAACCTCCAGCAGAGCCCAGTCACTTGCTGGCTTCATGAATTGTTGTGCCTGTTGCCTTTCGGAGTATTCTCCCTGGTGGCGCTCACGGAAAATAGAAAACTGTCTCATTGAGCCCCCAAGGGTCGTAGCCTTATGAATGGTCTGAGGTCGCGCAAACAGGATCAAGCAAGAGACGGCCGGATCTGTAACTAGATCCATGAAACGCACATTAGGGTAGATACTTTGCTGTTGTGGATGGAAACACAGTACTTGGTGCGTCCGACGTTGCTGAGCCTCGATGGCAACCAGACTGCTTGCAGCAGAGAATCACTCCTCGCCTCTGTCCCTGAGGTTAAAAGGTCAAATGACTACTTCAATATGAAATCCGGCTTCGGTCCAGTCGTAGCATCTTCTACGACCCTATTTTGATACTGGTCAAAGTCGACATAGTAGCCATGGAAGATAGGATCCAGAAACCTCACGCGGAGAAAGATGCATGTAAAACAATAACTTGTGATTCTCTTTTTGATCGCTGGGAAAAATGACGTAATGCGAACGACATAGCAAGTGGATGTTTCGAGTCAATCTCGGTGATGATTATACAGCAGGGCCAACATGTGAGGGAAAGCCGATCAGTCACTTGCGGCCATGGCGGCTCAAACCAAATGACCATTTCGCAAGCTTTCACGCAAGCGCCTTGCAAAAGAAATACGTTGAACTCCGTTTAAGTGACCGAGCTATGCAGCCTCGTGGAGCTGTGACCACGATCTCTTCCAGGCACTAGATGGCTGCTGGGAATGGCGCATGGTAGTGGATGGCGGAATTAGTTGCCGTGCTGTCACCAACTACACTTGGTTAACTATGTACGTATGTATGTAACTATGTAATTAGATAACGTTATTGTTGGTTGTTTGAAAACAGTGGAGGATGGGCAACCCCCGGCACAGGGTGCTGTCAGAACCAGGGGCACGCGGGCCGCGAATGCAGCCGTACCTGGATCCAAAACCAGGGGTTCTAGCTCCCATCAGAGCTCCCCGTGGAAGGGGCCAGGTTAGGAATCCCAATCAAACAAGAAATAATCAATTGAGGCCAGAGCACTTGGTCATCTTTTGCAGCAATAGTCTGCGTAACCTCAATTCCGTTTTTCCCATCCATCTAACCTGCTGTTCCACAGGTGCGACGGCCGCAACAAAGGCGTGGGATTGGTGGGCCCACACAAAACGGCCCGTAGCAGCGGCAGCGGAGTCACACCGGAGTACACCAGAACTCACACTGTTTAACACCGGGCAGTCACACCGCGAATGTACGAGGGAAAGTCACTTGAGCGCAATAAGGACACCGAGCGTACAAGTGCACAATCTCAATACTCAACTCGAGGACGCCGTATTTGTAAGTTCTGCCTAACGAACTCACGCGGTCGGTAAGAAAGCCAAAATAAGTTTATTAGCGGCGGAGGCTGCCATCAAGTGTATAACGTCGCTTCGTGGACCTCGGTGTCCAGTTTGGTAGAGTTTCGATATGTGTAGGAGAAGGTAGAAACTAGGCTAACTATTGGAACATTCACTCAAGCATAGCCACAACATAATAACTATGACGGTAAAAAAGAGCCTCTGAATCGAAGGAAAATGAAAATGACCAGGCAGTAGCTAGCTACATAGTACTCAGATCTCGAACAGCGTCCTTTATTAAATTGATATCTAAGTCTTTTTTTTTCTCCATCATACATCTCTTAGTTGGACTGGCGAGCAAAAATGGCGGAAACTCAGACCGAATTTCCAGTTGCAGAGGAGTCCTCGGTCACGCGTATCGCTGTAAGTAACCAAAACTCCCGACCATAGCCTGTGCGTTTCTCGAGCATCATGTTGACCACCGTCACCCGGTTCAGGATCACGTATGGTTTCTCCGAAAACTACGCGCTTTGTTTGCCCATGTTGAGTTGCCAGACACTCGCGCTACCGCCTACCCAACGCCGCCCCCTGGCGAAGAGGCTTCACCAGAGGAGACGCAGAGGAAGTGGAGGGTTCAAGCTTTTTTGATGAATGCTGAGATTCGATATTCATTTTATCTCCGCCTGTTGCGGGAATGGGTCCTTAAATACAAGCCTGACAAGTCTAGTAACAACAACAACAGCAATGATGGCGATGGATGGGCCGAGGAGTGGCCGCTTCCCCCTTCGGACGTCGCCATCATGTTCTACATCCACATGCTCTCCCCGAAGCGGTTCCAGAGAGACATGGCGGTCGAGTACCCCGAGCTTTGGGAGGCCAACGTTTCATTTCCTCTCGCCAGGCTTAGACAGCACCCACGCAACGACGAGGCCTCGCAGCACAAGTGGGAGGTCGCCTTTCCCGAAGTTCCCTACGAGCTATTCGAGTTTGGGTCTGACGGCGAGACTCCTTGCCTCTCGACCCGTATCCGTCGCGCACTCGACGTCCACGGCTATAAGTGTGGCTCCGCCACCTGCGTTGGCTTGACGGGGAGGAACAGGAGCCAGATTATACCCATGGCCGAGTGGGCCGCCTACCGTCTGGCCAAGCGGTGGCCCCCGGTGTGTCCTTCGTGCAATATGGCCTCCACATTGGACAGGCCGGCCTACAACTCGGACTTTGCCCGCTGCTGCGAGGCCGTCTTTGGATAGCACGTTCTGGGACTCTGGGACGCGCCCCTCCGCCAGACGACTTTTGTCGAGCGGATCCCGGCCGAGACCGCGACGACGACAACAGCGACAGCGCTCGATGTAGCCTCTGTCCGCGCCTATCAACGCCGCTACCTCAATTTCGTCGGGCTCATTCAAACGCATCCTTCGACCACCTTCGTGCCGACCCTCGACATCGACCTGGTCTGGCACACTCACCAACTGAGCCCCGCCGCCTACGAAGCCTACTGCCGGTCCCACGTTCGCAGCCCCGTCAACCACGAAGATACCATTGCCGCCCCCGGCCGCTCCTCTGCCCTCAAAGACACCAAGCGTCTCTGGGCCCTGGCTTACCGCGAAATCTTCCTCGGCCCGGACTCTGAGGGCGGGTTGGCAACAGTACGCGCGGCAGTGGCCAAGAACGTCGCGACGCTGGAGGCCCGACGCGCCGAGAAGGACTCTCGGTTGGCGAAGTTTGACGAGAAGCACAGCATGGAGGGGGCTCCACGCCGAAGCGATGCGGACAATGCAACAAAGAGAGGTCGAGATCAAGCGGCAGACGGCGCTGCAAGACAAAGAGCAGAAGCTCGCATCGGAGCTAGGGCGCGCACGCAGCGCACTCGACGGCGTCCGCGCCCGCATTCGCATCGGCGTCGGGCCTATCCAGCTGTGGCAATGGTACTCGCCCGGGCGGCGGGTGGAGCAGGCACGCAGGAGCGCCACCGTGAAGGAGGTCGAGGAGAAGCTGCAGGCCAAGCGGGAGAAAATCAAGGAGCAGGCCACGATTGCTACCGAGGCCCGCACTGAGAGTGAGGTGTCCGCGGCGCGGTACGAGAGCGCGCTCAAGCTACGGAAGCAGCTCGAGGCCGAGCTCGAGACCTGGACGGCCAAACCCAAGACTGCCGTCGTGCGCGAATGCATCGATCGTGCCGACCTGCTCCGAGGCGACCCGTTCGGCAAGGGGATGCTGAGCGTCGTGCCGTCTGCGGCCCAGGTCATGTCTCTCCCCATCGTCGGGGACTGGAAGTCCGAGCGGAGGCGCGAATGGAGCAAGCCAATCCAGTCTTGGGGTATATATACCTCGAATTATCATCAGTGGTCGTCGAGGCTGGACCCCGAGGGAGGAGGCTCCTTCGGAGGGTTGGCCTTTGGGCCCGACAGGACTGGGTGGGGTAACTCCGGTATTGGTAGTGGTGGTTGCGGGGGCGGTGGTGGTGGCGGCGGCGGCTTAGGTGAAGGTTGCGGGTGTGGAGGCGGCGGGTGTGCGTGATGCCCTGTTAGCTTGTCATTTTCGTGGCTTGTTCGTCTCGCATTCCTTCTAGTGTTTCCTTAGGTTATCAGATATTGTTCCAAGAAAGTCTCAGGCCCCAAGGGTTCGGCTGCGTCAGGTTGTGACTCGAAGCAATTCAAATTCCGTTATTTTGTGCACCATGCTTTCTGGTATCAATCATTGATGAATATAGGTGCGCTTGTAAAGGGAGACCGAATCAAAAGGAAGGTATATCTTAGCGTTCGAGTCCAGGCCACCAACCCTGGCCTTCATTTCTAGCGCGAATATTGATTAAGTTCAATAATGCTGAGTATTCGCGAGTTTAGCGAGGAAGTGGATAATAAAATATCTTAGATTGAAAGAAACCAAGTCGTTAACGCTACAAGCCAGTAAAAAGGCTGGTTGAGAAAGAGCTGGCACAGTGAGCAAACCGATAGGAAGGTTAGGGATGGGTCGCAACGACGTCAACATGTAACCACACGTTACAGATTATGGTGAATCGCTCTGTTTGTATGCACGGCCTGCTGGGTTTTTCGGCAACCGCAGGGCCCGGACCGAAGCGGCCCGGCCCGGAGAGGAATACCTCGGCGACTACCTATCTAAGGATATTTATGTATGTACTCCACGTATCCACTAAGTTCGTTGGATTTCTTTTTATCAAGGCCGCAGCCCTAAGCCGCTGGTTGGCCCGCCTCTCTGTCCTATAATTTGGTGCCACCGACACCTACGTAGGACTTCGTACAGTGCACGGAAAGTCCCAATTTTTGTTCGCCACGAAGTTCACTCTGACTGTCAACCCTAGGAAGTCCTTCAAAGTGCTGTTGCGCGAGGTCTACGCTCTGGGGTACAAACAACGCTCTGGGGAGGTAGGGTTAAGGAGCTGATCTTTCGCGTAGTACCAAAAACCTTCCTTTCTTTTTGAATGCTCCGTCCCCGTAAAATTCTGAGAGAAGGATATTTCGTCGTATTCTCCTTACCCAACATCACTTGAGCTGGTGCGGTGGGGGTGGTGGCTCCATATACAATTTTCTCAAAACCAGGTAACGTACCCACCTACGGTAAAAAACACTCTCCCAAACGTACATGTAGAGCGCCCTCCGACTTCATATTACCACCACCTACTCTGGTCACTGCTTCACTAGCCCCAAGGGCACCTAGGAACCTAGGTTCCTAAGTATTCCGCTTTGATAAGAGAAGCTGGGATACGCTGGAACTGAACCAAATCGAACATAGCTCCTGTAGATCTGGTACCTAAGTGCTTACCTATAAGCTCCTGCAACCACCCTACTTTGAATGCAGTTTCTGTGCAGCCGTAACAGTCGTCTTGTTCGTTTTGCCAGCCTGGCGCAGAAAATAGAGACTCAACGAAGTCATGACCACCATCAACGCCCAGCGCTCGCCTAGCTCCCTCGTGAGACCAGCCTCTCTCAATTCCAAGGTGAATGGGTGTTTCCAGTTCAACACGTTGCCAAAGACCAAGTCAGCCACAGTCTGGACCTTCGTCTCATCCACGGGCGGCGATGAGGCGGAAGATGTCGAGCATGACGGTCCCACCTCGGATAGGGGACGGCTGGCGTGACCAGGTGCGAGACGGTACAGCGTGTACCGAGTCCCCGCGTCGGCATGCTCCTCTACCTGGCCACTATTGTTGTTGCTGCTGCTGCTGCTGCTGCTGCTGACTCCACCCATCTTCCGCCACTCAAACGCCTCCCTCATCATCCTCTTCACGCCGACCTCGATCTCAAACCCAAAGGCCACGCCATGCTCCTTGCTAGTGGTGGAGCGCACCATCTCGGTGACCATGTCGCGGGGATTCTTCTCCTGATCCAACGGGGGTAGCTTGACGGCCGTCTTAGGTCTGAAGAGTTGGACAACGAAGGGCAGCGGGAACTCATCCCCCGTGGCGGCGAGGATGGGGCTCTTGAGGCTCGTCCCGTTGCGGAGGTAATAACCCGGTCCGAAGTGGAGGGGGCCGCGAGGAGTGAAACCATAGTGTGCCTCGACGAGGTAGAGAAAGTCGTCTTCCGTGGCACCGCAGAGTTTAAATGTCTTTAGCGCGTTGACTACTCCCGAGAAGTTGCTGTGGAGGTTCATCACGGCCGGAAAGGGTTGGTATCCGGTGAAGGCGGCACTGGGAGGTAGAAACCTGGACGGCTCGTCGGAGTCACCGCTCTCAGACGATAACTTTCCGTTATCTGGGCCGGCCATGACGGTCGTAACTGCCGAAGTGACTACCTAACAAGGGAGATCAACTGGTTAGGTGCTTTGACGCCTGACCGGAATGTCAAGGGAGACGGTGTCGCTAAGAGGACATGAAGTGAGAGATGGTAGAGAAAGAGTCTGCGGCATTGCAATGGTCCTTCCACAAGAGAAGAACAGTGGGGAAAGTCATCAAGCGAAAGAGGTTGGTTCTAGCCAATGGCGGCAAAGTTCCGCGATGTCAGATGAGCTGGTGTCTCCCTGCCTCGTACGGCCCGGTCTTGGATTCAGCCGAGTCGTTTGCTGCGATTGGGAAGCCAACTGCATTATACCCCAACAAAGCAACCATTCAGAGTTATGCACACGTGCCGCGGTCCGCCAATACACAGAATGTTATGAAACGGCGGGAAAGAGGCGGCCTGACCCGGTTGTGGGTTCCGTACACAAAGCGGGATATTAACCGGCCGGTGTGACGAACTAGCCAGGTAACTGTATTAATTCTGAGCTGGGAGAAAGAACGGTTTAGGAAAGTCCTTGTCCGCTTCTAGTACGACTGAACGAGCCCGACTGGGTTCCTCGACCCCGGCATCCAGCTAGGACCTGGCTCTTCAATATTATCCCAAAACTAAATCGATCATGAGCAATCATGTAGTTAACGTTACATGACCAGTCTTTGCTATGGAAGCCAGCAGAAGCGCGAACCACTGGATACTGCCAGGCAGGAGTGAGACAGACAATCACGAACGTGGTCCAAATGTAGCCGAGGAGCCTCTTCCATGGCACCGCCAGCAACGAGTTCCTCGGAAAAAAAGCGCCGCGCAATGAACCAGTCAATGACAGTTTCCAACAGACGTATGAACCAGTTCAAGATGAAGAACCGCTGAAGTACCTAGCTGTGACCGAGCGTCCCGCACTGTAGAGACGCCCGAAAATGGCGCACTGCCCTGCTAAATTCAGCGGCTACAACAGCAAGTTCTGTACTTAAGCTGTAATCAGTTGGGTAAATTATTCTTGATTTAGGAAGGGAAATCATGATTCACAGAACCAGTGTTGTTCACCTAAGAATAGAAAGCTATGTCATTGGCGTTAATTTGTTGATTAGTTAATATCACGATGATTCTTAACAAGTAACTAGCGTCTCGAAATTGAATGCCTGCTCGCGCTCTATGGTCAAATACTCCTGATCACGGCCATCGATGCTTAGGCACCGTGGGAGAGAAACCCTGTTTCCATTCGCAGGTTACTTACAACATACATACAGTGAGTATGTTGCAAAAAAAAAAAAAAATTGAGTATCTCTAGTTGTACGGGGTGGCCAACCTAATTGTACGGGGTCCGGACCCACCGCCTGGATTCTGCCACACCCACTGCAGGTTACAGGCAGGTTGTGACGAGGCGGCTGGCCTTCGTCGGTAGTATATGTACTGCAGTTAGGTTGCAAGTCAACACTTGCAATTCGGCATCCTTTGATAAGGGGTTTGTCAACTAGTCATTGCAGTGCTGCTTGGTCAGTCGTCACACTGGTGCAAAGCTTCACCCCTCTCCACCACCACTACCTTGAAGTTAGCAGGCAATTAAGCGAGACTTGAAGCTTTCCAGAACCCTTTGAACGCACTAACTGAGAAAAGCGGTTGCATTACTACCAACTAAACCTACCCAGCTTCTACCTTGGGTAGTTCACAGAAATGGATGCCCGATTTTCCTGCGATAGATCCCCAAGGTGCCAATCCCTAATTTTCTTCAAATTTCTTAACCCACTCTTTTTGCTCAGGCTGTCATTCTTTTCTTTTTCCTTTTTTTCCTTGCCGTGGTCAGCAACGCCGGCGGCCAAACATTTTCCGGAGGCCGGTCCCGTACAACTAAGCTGGCGACCCCGTACAATTAGAGATACTCAAAAAATTTACCGCTTCATAAGGAATGAAGCAAAGGAAATGACAAGGGTGAGATTCGAACTCACGCCCCTTTCGAGACCACGGGATATGGATTAAGGGTTAGAACACCTTAACGTGGCGCCTTGGACCGCTCGGCCACCTTGCCTTGGAGTTGACAGAGATATTGAGTACTGTGAATGGTTGAACAGCATCACAATGCACAACCAGGAAGGTTGGATTTACCATGTACCTACATACCTAACCAACCTTTCAAGGTCTGCTCACTTCTACAGGCCACAAACAGCAGAGATTAAGTTGCCATGAGCTTTGGAAGCCGAGTGCTGTTGGCCTCGATCATCGTTCAAAGTAATCTCGAAGAAGCAGATTGTCTCGGCCAAGCCAAACAAGTGAGAGCAGCATAGTGTATGCAATCACGGCTGCTATAATCAAGGGTGAAACAGTGTGATACTTATTGCAGACCCGACTGGCGTCATCTCTCTGCAAATCCAGACCCCGGCGAATGTGGAGGGTTCCACATGTTTCCAACCACGTCAGAGGCATGGTAAGTGGCCAAGGAGATTAGATATGCCTTCAGGCTTTTCTCAATTCTAAGTTCAATCTAGCCTTTTGATAATAACCATGCAGCTCAAGTCCGCTAAAATTGAACCACCAGTTTGTCATCCTGATTAAACCTTCTTGCGGTACTCTAGATCCAGAGAGTGCAGTCCCCACGACGATCTGCCCCGCCTCTTGCGTTAAATAAGCTAAGCAATCCGGGTTCCGTGGCTTCGGGGCTGCCGCCGATTTCGAGTCCCGTAAAAATGCCTCCAGACAGTGGTCCCCATCATGTCGGCGAGATGTCTGTGGCAGGCTTTGTAGGCTCTGCAAATACTGACTCGCTCGCTCGGTGGTTGTAGTGGTGAACCCGGTTTCAGCAATACAAGGGGGAATGGCTTTTCTTTGTACGTCGATGTATCTGTCGATGTAGTGACAGTTCTGTGATCTTGGGGTTGGCGGCGATCCCGAGGCAGAGGAAAAATTCCTCAAGCAGTCATCACCACTGTGGGCTTGCGACGGCCGCTCAAACCCCTGAGAACACTCGATTGCTGTGCTGTCTGTCCTGGCCGCGTTCTCAAGCCGAGAAGCGCAACCAGGATCTGCTCCGTGCAGTGGCAGTGTTGTGGTGACGCCGAGTCCACTTATGCAAGCATCAGTGATTGACGGATTATGCATTCCTCCGGTAGGCTTCTTCTGTCCACTTTCCAGGCCCCCCGGCTTCGTTGCCTGGGTTGCTGGTGATGGGTTTGGTGGTTTGTGTGTTTGCTTCGTCATATCCTGCTCCTCTTCTAAATGCCCCGATCCTGTTGTTTCCACGGTTGTCGGTGGTAAAGTTGGTTTGTTGGGGACACCCCGCTCGCCCCTGACGCCACCTTCAAGCAGACGTACGATGGCCTCATGCTTGCCCTGCTTGGCACGCATAAGGGGTGTCAAACCCGAGCTATCTTTTGAGATGGGGTCGGCACCTTCAGCCAAGAGCAACCGTACGGCAACCTCGTGTCCGTTTTGCGCGGCCCACGACAGCGGTGTCCGGTAGTATCCGTCCCTCCAATCCCGGTCGTATTGGCAGAGCAGCGCTCTTATTGCTTCATCGACGCCAAAGTACGCTGCCAAGTGAAGTCCCGTCGTGAGAGTTGAGGACAGACCCAGCAATATTTGGCTCGACGCTTCAACCTTGGACAACTCTTTTAAGAAAGCCGTCACCAGAGGATCAAGGTTATGTACATCGCGCGCGTGATGACCCCAGTAACGGGCGGCGTAATCGTACAGCCGATATATCTCCAACCGTTTTTCAAGGTCGGGACCTGTCGAGCAACGGCCGCTCTTGAACACGTCGAATGCCAGATAGGTCACGCTGACCTTGGTGATCTCGTTGTCGGCATTCGGAAACCATTGTGCACGCGCACCCTCGAGGTATTCTTGTGCTGTGCGGTGGAATAGGCAGATAATGTCACTTGTCTTGTCAATAATGACCAATCCAGCGCACACCGAAACCAAGTGCTTCTCTTGAGGGATATTTTCTAGCTTGAGCCCGGAGTCGCGGGGTTTGATAGCAAGGGCATGCTGAAGCTCTGCAAGGCCGAGTCTTCGTTTGGAACAGGCAATCCAGAGTGGAACCTCACGAGCTAGTCTGGCGGCTGGAGATCTGGGATCGGAGTTGGGCTCCTCGCAGACGCGTTTATGGCCTTTTCGTATGCCTGTTATATGCACTCGAGCCTCTTGGGAGATTCATTAGTGCCTCCTCAACTTGTCTGGGCAGTCTTTCGTCAAGCAGTGACTCCATGTCCAGTTTTGCCAATAGAAACCTAAAGTTGGTAAGTCGAAGCGCATCAATTTCTTATATGGATTTGAAGGACACTTACATGCCGTCCGCAGCGTCCGCAATTCTTGTCATGACCTTTTTTCGCTTCTCTTTTAATATGTCGGATTCTGATTGCTTAATCTGAACAGACACGTAGGCCCGTACGTCCTCGTCAGAAATGCGGATCTCCAGCCACGGGCATTTGTCGAACTTTTCTGTAACTTCCGGAATAAACCTTGAGGTCGCGAAAACGTTTGCCCCGTAGCCTGAATATTTCAAGAGCTCTGCTATGAACCTGGCCCGACACTGATTGTCCGTCGCGCATTCATCAAGGCGCATCCGCGATGATGAAAACTCTTGTGAACTCCTTAATCACCAACTCAAGGCATCTTGTAATTTCGTGCAATGACGGCCGAGTCCGGTTTTTGGAGTGGCAGTCGTAGAAGTCCCTCACATGCTTGCAAGCTTGTGGAGACGGTGGACGGTGAACCAACTGTTTCAACAGGTTTGCAATCAGTCCTTCGACTCTGGAGTCGTCTTGCCGCCAGAAGTTGAAGTAGAGGTAGGCGATCCCAACAGACTGTTCATTAGAGAAGCGTGAAACAAGGCTATCAATGACGACAGCAGTAAGTACGGTCTTGCGGGCCCCGGGCATTCCCGGACAGAACAGTGTCTGCTTGTGGGTGTCTCCCAGGTTTTGTATTTGGCCGATTGCAGAAGCCACTCTCCAGTCCCCGGCCTGATGTTTTCTGAGATGGTCGTCTTGCTGAAGGCTGTAATCGAACGGTGACAACCAGTTGAGGACTTTCTGATCATATTCTTTGTCTATTGAAGACTTGATTTGTCCCACAGTTTGTTCCACCCCAATTAATTTTTCAAGGACTATATGCTTCCATCAGCTCTGCATTTGCATTTGATATAGATACCAAAGTACCTAAAGAAGCCATTTACAGAGCCGACTAACCATGACCAATCGTTTCCTTGATCGTGTGCTCTCTCTCGACATCGTACGGTGTAACATACTGCAGCAGCCCCTTCGCCACGGCTGCTGCAACTGCTGCGGCATACTTCTGCCATGCATTATTCTCGTGCGAGTCTGAGTAGTCGCAAATCCCGCGGATAGCAATGCATGGGAAGTTTTTCATCAACCCTTCTGCCTCCATTTCAACGCAAAGGACCTTGCCCCCAAGCTCACGGTTCAATCTGTCCCGAACATGGGCATCTTTGATGACCTTATTCCCTGACGCGATCAGGCCATAATGCACCTTCACATCATCCTCGTTTCGGGCTTTCCTGGGTACTGTCTTGGTTCGGTCGCAAAGCCTACAGCTTATCTCCGCGTCGTCATGCTCCTCGTCATCCTCGTAGTAAATTGAGCTCTCGCCGACGTGTTGATAGTCCGCGCGGAACCGGACGCCCCCGAGCGACCTGGACCCCAGATACTTCCCGAGCCTTGGCCACCTTGTCCGCATTTGTACCAAGGTACCCGGGAACCTTGGACCCAGCCACCCCATGAAAACCCTTTAATCTTGCGACAGCTGTGAGAAGCGTGATAGGCGGGCTGCCCAATGCCCCGATGCGTTGAAAGCCGACACTAGTATCCTTGCCGATACCCCACTGGATCACACCAGGGAAACCATCCCCCGGCTGGCTAATGACGACGTCACCGAGCCTGACCTTGGCCGGAACGCTGCCGCCGATGCCGACATCAGGCCAAATTTGATCCGCGGGAAGGTTGATACCATCGACGTGCCACTGTCGCCGCAGAAATGGTGCCGATTTGTCCCGCCGGCAAGCAGGCGATGACAATGTTGTGCTTCCCCACAGACCCAAGGATGTAGTTGTTAGGGTCATTCGGTTGCTTTGGAAGGTCTTTGTGTCTCTCGTCTAGCATGGCCATCGCCGCTCTCTGCTCCTTTGGCAGCGCGCAGCCCCATCCCACGCTCTAGTCATTGCGCGATCTTTGAGTCTGAATAGCGGCTGGCATTGTGCTTGTGTCAACTGAGATTTTCGAGTGAGCAGCCGATTTCCAAGAGTACGCTTGATTTGAAATGAGTTCCAGCCGTGATGGATGATAATGGACGAGATCCTATGTGTATGTCCAAAGACGAACAATTCGTAGAGGTTTTGAGCTCAGCGGTCGAAGGATTTGGCCGCTTGCTGTGCTATATGAGTGTCTGGCTGTGTTGTTCTGTTCGGAACATCTGGATCGAGGTTTTCAAGGCGTTGCCAAAATGCTCCACTAGCCGTCATCGAGTTCGACGCCGCGGTCATCAAGCAGCGACACGGGAGCATCGTTGGGTACAAACGGCGTTGGGTACAACCGCAGCTGCGCCTTTATCACGCTACTCAGCCTACTATTTCTTTTTCTACCCTTCCTTTGGTCCTTCGCATCCCGCCTGATTACGACTTCAGGCGAACCGTACGCTTGCTGATCCGTCACAAACTGACGAAGTGCAGGCGATTATGTGTTGCATTAACTCGCGGCAATCCCGGATTCGGGAGGCATTGGCTCAGGGCGGCACCGTGATTGTTCGTATTGGGCGATCAACGAGCCATGACAACTGCGGAGAACGAGGCAACGCCGCGGCAACTGCGGCATCGTATCTCTGTGAACGCGACTCGGCTTTGAAGGGTGGTAGGTTTAGGTAGGGACGCATTAGCTGATATCCAATCATCATGTAACCTAGCCCTCCCACCTGCGTTTGGGCTAGGATGCAGCACTCTCACGATATGAAATCTTGTTTAGATTTGTCAGGGTTTTCTGAATATTTTGCCACGGACATCTCAGTTATTTGTCGAGGTAAACAAAATAAAGTTGTACCAGCCAGGAAAGCAGGGCAATTCTGAACTAGTTATAGTACTTTAGGACCTAAGAGTGCGTCTGCGCTTCTACCGGGAATTCCTTGAGACTTAGGTGTAACTAGATAATTATAAAAATACCATCGAATATAAGGTATACCATAACCTGGTGCTTGCAGCCTCGAGGTAACTGTCCTCTTTTTCTCTTCTACATATGGTTAGTCTCCCCGGTTTCGCGTCATGCCTTCTTCGCCGCTTCTCTCGGTTTACCTAATGATATTCGCCTTATAGGCCAACCATCTTGGGCGAGCTCGTCGACTTGGGCATCAGCGCCTAAATACCGCATGAACTCATGGTAAGTCGGAAAACACACATGCTAAAGAGGAATGAGCGAAACGATTGGAATGTTTAAAAAAGCGAGATGATACCCGAGACAGAGTATGAACGTTTTGGTATAGACCCCAGACGGCCCTCTCCGGAGTTTTATAAATGCTCCCGTTGCGTGCCGTAAACAAGCTGTTACACTCCAAATCACGACGACAATCAGTGCCTTTCCAAGGCAGATACCATGTCCTACGGAATCTATTATGTGGTTCTCAAATTGATCTCGCCCAACAAAGAGGCCAGCGCGAGATGGGGCCGTTATCACCTCAGTTTTCCATCTCGATACGATGCAGACGAGTTCTACCGCACCTTGCAGACGCTAAAGCGTGGCGATGTGCCTTATTTCACCAACCTGTCTCGTCACTCGCCCCAGTTTTGGGGTTACGATTCGGTCGGTACGCTTACTATCCGGTGTCGATTATGCTTCAAGATTTTTAAACTTGGACGAGCTGACAAGAACTCTACCTGTAGACGGACATAACAGCATTTATAATGTTCTAGTGCAAGGTTTAGTTGACGACTTCCGAGAACGATTAAGCGGCTCCTTTATCCATAATTTCGACAACGGCGCTTTTTCAGCCATATCCAATCTAGTCAACGGGCCCGACTGGCTCGACGGGGCCTACTTCTACATTCGTAACCGCCACCAGCCTAGTCTGTATTGGTGGGTGCAAGGCCAGCGCGGCCACGCCTCGGAAAGGCGCCGGACAAAATTCAGAATCCAGCTATGCGAGAAGGTGCCTGGCATCAACGAGAAGCTGAAGTCGCCGGTGGTGTTGATCCGCAAGGATCGGGTCTATGTTGAGGTCGTCCCCGAGGCTGGCATGCCGACGGAAAGTCGCAAGTACCTTGGTATTGTCGACAATTGCGTCATGCTTTCGAGCACCGCCTACCCTTGGATCTTTGAGAACTTGTTATGTAAACAGATCGGTGTACGATGGAGGGGCGAGAAAGCGCAAAGCGGTGACGACGTTAGCAAAGACCCTTTCCTTATGCCGATTGGGGAGCCAGGTGCCGAGCAATGGGAGCTGTGCTGAGTCTGATTGCACGATGGCTGCTAAGGCGGGTTGGAGCTGATGTACGGACAAACACCGGGCTCACTGCAGTGGCTGCAGCATTTTAGTCTTTTTTTTTTTTTTTCTCTCTTCTTTCACTCGCAGCTTGTGACTTCGGGGGGCGGAAGAAAAAAAAAAAGTTGCGAAACTGCAGCCGATGAGTCGACTTGACCCTGCAGAAAGCACTGCAGGAGAGCTATTACCTTTTATCGTGTTCTCCTAACTAGTTACCTCTTCTCTGTTTCTTTTTTCTTCAGACGGCGGGAGTCAGTTCTCGTCGGGCTGCGTCACGGTGAAGAGGTGATCCTAACGGGATCCGTGCATCAACCTGGGTTGTCACATTTTTGTGAGACCATGGCTTTGGAGAGCGAACAGCACTGGACGGGAAACAGCGCCTCTGCATGCTAGCAACGAAGTAATTCAGCCTCGTACCTTCGCTTTGCAGCCAGCCATTTGTGAATTCTCACACGTCACAACCCGTATTTCTTGGTTTGCCCTACGTACGCAGTACGCCTTCCCCGCCATCGTTCATCGCGCTCTGAGATGCGAGACGCATTGGGTCTTGACCGATCCCCTAATTTGTGTTGTACTTGAGCAGGCACGGATACCATCTGCCCAATCGCTTTAGACTCCATCGCCGTCTTGGTACGACGTCACAACGGCGAGCCTTTGGAACTTCCCCAGGCAGTACGTTTAAGGTTAATTGTGCTAACGTATTCCATACCCTGTTCGCGAGCCTACTCTGTTCGCGCACCGGCCCGTAACGGACTGTATCGGGAAAATTCACGTGACTACAGCTGATACCAGTCTGTTCCGGGCCGATGCGCGAGCAGGGTAGGCTCGCGAACATGGTATGGAATACGTTAGGTAACTGTCCGTCGGCGGCGGCACCCAGTTAGAGACGCTAGATATGCCGGTCATCGAGGCAAAAGAAAGAATTGAGCGGGGGGAAACGGTCAACAACCATCTTCCGCTCTCGGGGCATCACCAAAAACACATCCCGATGCTCAAAAGCAAGCGCTAAGACCGCGCGGCAGATCTTGGAAGAAAACTTTTTCTTTTTCTCCAAAACAAGGTTCGCATCATCCTTGACCAGCCCCCGTCTCCCGATCACGGTCGTCGTCTGCCAAGTCCACGCGCGCCTTGGCGCCCATCGTGGCATCCTTCGAGTCTGGGGGTAGCGGATTGTCACGGGCAAGGGTTGAGAGTCGACAGGACTGACTCGAGCAATTGCAGCGGCACCCAGCTCGATGGAGCATTTCACAGAGACTCACCTCGGTGTCATGACGACCATGGCGACTTCCTTCGGTTGTTCGTGTTGATCTCTCATCTTATCGAGATAGTGTACCGCGGAAACAGGGGTCAGGAACCGCATTTAGGATAAACTGGCCTTCAGCTCGGCTCGTCCAGCACCCGTCCGTCGGGAATCGGAGAGCGGGCCTTACCATACTTCGTAGAAACACTGCAACCCCCCACCGGCCAGTGTAACCCATCTAGGGTCCCATGCAAAAAGTAATGGTGATCGACGCGAAGCTGCTGTGACCAACTACACTAGGGCATGGGAAGCTATCGGAAGCTGAGAGTGGACTGCGGGTTTGCCCGACCACACCCTCAGTTGTAGCGCCCAGAGCTCCAAAGCTGCCGGCTTGAACACGACACGGGACAACATCCGGTTGACTTGTCGCGCTTCCAGGTTGTCGAGTACATATGTGAGCGTACACTGCATATACTACAGCATAATGCGGGGGCCGAGACACACGACAAAGCAATGGATGGCGCCCGCTCTGGCCGCAAGGTGACGGGAAGAGGACAAACTACGGCAACAGGAGCTTTGTCCTCAAGGCAGCCATTCGGAGGGCCAATGCGAGCTAATCTCCCCTTCGAGCTCCCACACGCGCACAGAGGCACTCCTGCGCCCTGGTCTTAGCACATGGGATCTCGGATCCTTTTTGTTGGGTGCCTTCATTACGTCCACCCTGGTGCACCATCGATCGCCCAGGCACCTCACCCCCAGGGTCCACAGCATCGACCCGTTGTTTTGGCCCCACAGGTCCGAGATTCAAGAGAGTCACATCTGGATCACAGGAAGCTCAGAAGCCGCCAAACGAATATCATGGAGGGGCGACGCAAGCCATAATTGGCCGGCATAGGCTTCGGCGTCGAGTGTAGGTATTGTGTGATGTGTGCTCCGTAGCGTAGTTTTAGCTCAATATTCACTCACTAGCCAGGACAGGCAGGACCAGAGGTTTTTCTTTCTGGCTAACCGTTCGCTGCTAATCTTGTTCGTTACATATGTATCGTTCGTGACTCGCAAGACCCCATGTCCGGGCCCTGGCTTTCAGCACGCCCCAGGAAACTGGGGACTGGGTGGGTGACTGATGTGGTTCCAGGCGCCCACACGGGGATCGACTGCCCTGCAGCCTTTCACAGCAGTCACGGATCGAGAGTGCGACCACACGGCGCACGACGATGTCACCATGACCGTGGATCCGCTCTCGAGAATTCCCGCCCTTGCTTGGAAGCCGGGTTCGCAACCTGGTAGCCCACGCTTCATCATAGGCTGGCCAGCTCGCGCCTTGCGTCTGCAGCAGCACCTCGTCTCCGCCCCGGTGCATTTGTGCATGGAGTAAGCAAGGGGTGTACCCGGGCTTCGGCCATGCCTTGAATGCGTGGGTGTGTGCGTGCGTGCGTGCCCTGGGCGCTGGTCGGTGATCCAGATACATATTCTTCGCCCCCGTCCGTCCCACCAGGCCACGAGCTATCCCGTCTTCTTTCCACGCTCGCGGTTTTCGGATCCCAAAGCCTCGACGTCGACGGAGCGCAACCAATTCCGAACCATGATCTTACCACGCGCATCCGGGACACCCGCCGAGACGGTGGGGTCCGAGTTCGGGACGACGCCCGACACCAAACCGGAGCCCCGGTTCGACGGCGTCGGCATCTGGTGGTTCACCTTCGCCGCCGTCTGGACGATCCTCCTCGTCTGCGGCATGACATTCCTTTACAGAAAACGTGACATTCCGACTCTTCGACTTCGCTCGCTTTCCTTAACATTTTCTGGCATCATTCTTTTGCACTTTTACTGGCTCTCAGTCCAGATCGCCTACAGCATCGGCCCGCTGGCCCCCGAGGTGGCCGAGTACTGGGTCATGGGCGTCTGGTATCCCTTTGGTATCGCCCTCTTCCAGGCCGGCAACAGCCAGTTTCTCTATGTCGCCAAGGCCCAGAGCCGCTTTGCCCGTCCACCGAGCCAGATGAAGACGCGGTACGACGAGAAGCGGTCGGTACAGAAACCAAGTTTTCTTCAACGCATCAAGCAAATGGACTACTCCAAGCGCATGTTCATGTTTGTCACAATGGGCATGACGGTTCAGGTGAGGTCTCCTTCGTCCTTTGCCCCCCCCCCTTTTTTTTTTTCTTTCTCCCGAACTACCCCTTTCCCCCGTGATTAATACAACGCACATCAACTGGGACTAACTGGCCGGCAGCTTCTCGTGGTAGTGATCGTGTACATGATTTCGCGCAAATTCCACTCCGACTTCGGTATTCCCGGCACTGAGGTGACTGGTAACTCGCCTATGGAGATTGCTATGAAACAGGGCAGGGGTTGGGAGTGGTATGTCTCGAGCTTGAACATCCCCCCCCACGCTATCATCGAAGGTCCCGCACTAACTAATCCGCGTCCAGGTGGCCTTCGATTGTTTGGCAGTTTCTCTGGGCCTGGGTGTTCGCTCCCTTCATTCTCTGGAAATCCCGCGGTATTCACGACACGCACGGTTGGCAGCGCCAGACCATTGCCTGCTGCGTAGCTGGGTACGTAGAACGCTTTCCAGGTCGACCGCCGCAGTCACTAATCCTCAGGACAGGCTCCCGGCAGCGCCCATGTGGCTCATCGCGCTCTATGTCCCCGGCATGGCTCCAGTTAATCAATACTTTCTCCCACCGCAGTGGTATGTGACGTTTCCGCCAACGGGTGTGTTACCTAGTGCAAGCCAACTGATCTGAAACAGGATCGCCCTCACTATTCTTATCATGGAAATTTGGACCGTCTTCGTTCCTTGCTGGGAGGTCCGGAAACATCAAGCCCTCCGCCAGGAGACGCTAGAGTCCATCGCCAACTGGGAGTCCAAGAAGCGGTTCGGTGCCAAGTCGGAAACATCGAGCGACAAGAGCAGCGCGCCACCCTTGAGCCCGACGTCAACCAAGGTCGGCGACTATAGCAATTTCGACTCGTGGAAGAAGTTGCCGAACCTCGAGTCCAACGGCAGCCAGGCCAACCTCGGCCCAGATGAGAGCGTGCTGACCATGGCCGCGCTGGAGCACGTTCTGGACAAGAACCCGGAGCCCCTGCGCCAGTTCTCGGCCCGCAAGGACTTTTCTGGTGAGAACATCGCTTTCTTGACAGCTGTTTCCGAGTGGAAGAGCAGCCTCCCGGCCGACTTCACCCGCAACCGTTTCGACGCATCCCCGGAGACTGTTCGCGACCTCTTCACACGAGCTCTACGCATCTACACCGAGTTCATCTCGCCGCGTGAGGCCGAGTTCCCTATCAACATCGCCTGGGCCGACCTACGCAAGCTGCAGGGCGTCTTCGAGCGCGCTGCCCGCAGCCTTGCCGCCGCCAACCCGTCCAGTCCGGCCAGCAATCTTGACGCCGTCACCCCCTTCGCCGACGACGGCTTCATCTCCTCGCCGCCGTCAGTAGCAGGAGGCACAGCAGCATCCCACCAAAAGGCGCCCCCTTCGCGCGACTCCCAGATTCACATTCTCGAGGCTAACGACCCCACCCCCATTCCGACTCCGGATCCGTCCAGCAAGCGGCACGACGATGGCCTCAAAGGCGGCAACCACATCCCGCTGACGGTAAAGATTGTCACACCGCCCCCCACTGCCACCGCGCAGCCGCCGTATCCCGTGTACGAGGGTGACATCCCCGAGGCGTTCGACGCTACGGTGTTTGACGCTGCCCAGGCGAGCATCAAGTACCTCGTTCTGACCAACACGTGGCCCAAGTACGTGCGCGAGCGCCGGAGCTCCGAGAGCCTCTCCGGTTCTGCCACCAGCAGTGGCGGTGCAACCTCGGAGCGCGGCGGGAGCTCGTCGCGTACGCGCAGCATCTTCTCGGGCACGAGCACCACCGGTGGGCACAGCGTCCAAAGCAAGATCAGCCTGAAGGGGGCTTTGGATTTTCTGAAGGGGGTTATTCACTGATCCACCTATTTTCCCAGTCTCTTTTTCTTTCACTTTATTTGATGAAAGAAGAGGCCCATCAAGTCCGTGCTGACAATTTCAATATTTCTCTCGAATAACGTTATTATTATCCCTATTATTATAAACTGACAGACTTATATTATTCTCTGCTGTCCATCATGGGCGAAAGTTTGATTGTTTCTTCATGGCAGTTTGATGGGGGCGGCTGCGGACATTCTCTGGGGCGCGGGATGACAATGTCTGGATGAATCAGGATTGCTGTCGACGTTTGAGATGAGCTTGATTTCGTACTATACCCCTCTGTATCAGCTATCTAGTCATAGTCGTAATACCCTCGTTTTCGCCGCGGGCATTAAGCTCTTCCTGACACAATCTAGAATTAAACCACTAAGCACGCAGAAACAGCGCTCAGATGTGGATCTTCACGTTGCAACCAGCACGACCGGCTTTGGTTCACTATGTAGTAGGTATCCAAGTTGCTGTCCCATACGGTCCCCAGTGACCTGAGGCCGACCAGCATAGTAAAGTTATCGGGCACTATCGCATTTCACTCAGATTGATCTGCAGAGTTATCACATATCACCGATCCCGTCCCCCCCCCCCAAACGGACTCGCTTGAAGGTGGAGGCACTCTCGTAGCCGAGTTCCACCGTAACTAACCCACCCGCCGAAAAAAAACTCCGAGACGCGTCTCACATGACAAAAAGTAGATCGGTATCTAGCGACAAGCGAGATGAGACGGGCGGTTAGCGGAACACGCGGGGATCGACAAAGTAGGGAAGGACGAATACGCACCGAGCGGATGGCTGCACGACAGCTGGGGCTTCTGCGTGTACTTCGTCTCTAACACATCGCGGATGCTGTTGAGCAGTTGCACGTAGCTCTGCTTGGGATTTTGCTTAAGGGCCGAGATAAATGCCCACGACATGGCGCCAGTGGCCTGCGAGGAGATGGTCGCATCGGCTCTGTCGGAACCGTTAGTCTCACTTCATTGCGTGTTCGACCAGTCCGCCTGCGGAAGGAAAAGGGAGGAGAAACATACGACGTCTGATCGTCCTTGCTGCCGCTCCACATGACTACGTCGGCGGGCGACGTCTTGGTGCGCTTGGTGCGCTCATAGGCGTCGTTGCCCTTGATGGCCGACTTAGCGAAGCTGAAGACGGTGCTGGCGACGCTGCCCATGTCGCCGCGGGCGTAGTGACCGACAGCCTCGAGCAGGCCCTGGCCGGCCTCCTTGGCCAGGTTGGGTTCCTTGAGCACGCCCTTGGTGCTGTAGAGGTAGGGCAGGTCCAGGACGGAGCCCGAGTGGCAGCTATCGAAGATGGCGGTCAGGCGCACGCCTGGCTGCAACGGCTTGACCACGAGCTCGTGGATCTGGTCGTCCACGATGTGTCCGGCGGTCTTGAAGTCGACCGGATAGATGACCTCATCGTGCCCGTCCTCCTCGTCGCCGTCCAAATCCTCGGTCTGTCCGCCGTGGCCAGAGTAATGCAGGAACAAGGCGTCGTTGGGCTGAGCGCCCGCCACAAGCCATTGCATAGCACGGATGATGTTGGCCTTGGTCGGCTGCATGACCGGGTCCGACTGGTCGTCTGTCAGTGTCACCATGTCCTCGCGTCGGTAGCCGTGGTTCTCGATCAGGAACGATGATACGTTCTTGACGTCGTTGATGCACCCGCGCAGCTCGCCTTGCTGGCCAAAGTAGTTAATGCCGATCAGAAGCGCCCGGCGTCGGCCTGTGCAGTTGGAGTACTGGAACGTGTAGCCCTGGGGAGCCCCGTGGCCGAACTCCTGCGTGCCCGAGGGCGGGGGCGGGGCGGTCTGCCGCTGTCCGGAGCCGCCGTATCCCGGCCCATGATTGATCGGGTAGCCGTAGGCGTCATAACCTTGAGGCGGGGGTCCGGACGGTCGCTGATGCTGGCGCTGCTGGTAATGCGGCTGCTGGTATTGCTGCTGCTGCTGATGGTGCTGTTGCTGCGGAGGGTAGTGCTGTTGTTGCGGGGGCGGATGGCCGTAACCCTGCTGATGCTGAGGAGGGTACTGTCCGTAGCCCTGCTGGTGCTGAGGAGGGTGCTGTCCGTAGCCTTGCTGGTGCTGAGGAGGGTGCTGTCCATAGCCGCCGCCGCCGCCGCCGTACTGAGCGGGAGGTCCCTGGTGGTATCCTGAACCGGAGCCAGGTCCGTAACCTTGACCGGGGTAGTGCGACATGTTGTAATGCAAGAGTTAGAAAGCCGCCAGCGACTTCAATAAGCTCTAGTTATTTTTTTTTTTTATTTTTTTTGGTCGGGTGAGTCAATCAGGGGACAGTATATACGGTCGTAGTGAATGAGAAGGGATGCGAAGGTAGGGTTGATTCGAGGTGAATGACGGTCGCTAAAGCGGTCAGGCTGCCTCAGAAGGTATGTAGTCGCGCCCAGACAACGTAACTAACCTGAATTGCGGGTAAGGCGGGCTTCCGCGCGGCGAGAGAGGTGGGCTGGCGCATGTTGGCCCGGTGGCCCGCAGTGGCCGCGTCTGACGGCGGTGGGGGCACAGGGGCTGAAGAGTGGAAATGGCACGGAAATGAGACGAATGGGGGGCCTTTTGGACCCTAGAGAGTCGGCCAGTCCGCTCGCTAACGCGCCTGATTATCGGACGCCAAGGCCTGGCGGATGCCCCGGCAAGGCACATACTCCATCCTACTGTTCAAGGGCCGTTGAACACTGCTTGGCTGCTTGGCTGCTCGCGTGCTCTGCTCCGATGCGCAATGCGATGACTCGTCAAGACTCCTGCCCGGCTGGTTTCATGACCTGCTCACTGTTACACTGGGCGTGAGCTGTCGTGCTCCCGCTGCAGTCCCGTTGTGGGCTGCTCTTATTCAGCTGCATGTGCTGCCCCCCGTTCGCCGGTCTTGGTGGGGTGAGGGGGTTCCCTATGCCCCTCCAGACTCCTGCTTGTTCTTGTTCGGGATTGAGGGAGCCGACAAGGGCAGGAAGTCGCGAGGAACGATAATAAAACCGCACGAAATACCGCGCTTTGCAATCTACAGCACTAATTTCTAAACCAGAAATTCTTCCTGCTTCTTGTTCTATTTTGTGCACCACAAGTAACCTGCCCATTCCGTATGGCCTTCTTCAAGAAACTCGCCGACGGCATCACCGATGATCTCGGCCGCTTGGGCCTCGGATCAGAGCGCAAGGATGAGCCTCGTTATTCCAATCGCGACGGTGTAGGCCAATATCCCCCTCAGCAATATCCGCCGCCCCAAGGGTATGGTCACCAGAGTCCTCAGCCTTACGGCAGCCAATACCAGTCCCCACCGCCGTCTCAGGGTAGCTACTATCCGCCGCATGAGCAGCAGCAGCCCTATTCGCCGCCTCCGCCTCAGCCTGACTACTCCTCGCCACCGCCGCAGGGACAGGCCCCGTATGCTTATCCGCCCGAACCCGGTCCGCGCCCGCCGCCCCCTTACACTCCGCCGGCCGACAAGCCGCCTATCCCCTCCGGCTGGAAGCCGTCCTGGGATGACCACTACCAGCGTTGGTTTTGTAAGTTTTTCCGATTGGAAATCGCGTCGCCGTCCGTATCTCGGTGGTCGTGATCTGCTAACACGTTGTTTAGATGTTGAGGAGTACAGCGGCCGCTCTCAGTGGGAAGCTCCCGGTTATGAGCAGTCCTCTTCTCATCATCAGGGGGAGGACACTCGTGGACACGATACTCCAAGCGATCACCATGGCTACGGTGCTCCCACCGGCTACAGCGGTCATCCCAGCCCCTACGGAGGTGGGTACCACAGCCCGCAGCCAGGATACGACGACCACGGTAGCCACAAGAACAAGAAGAGCCATGGTGGTATGCTAATGGGCGCGGCCGGCGGCCTAGCCGTTGGTGCCGTTGCCGGCGCTGTCATCGCCCACGAGCTCAGTAAGCTGGTTTTGTTCAGTTCAGCCCGTAATCAAATCGCTAACTGCCTTATAGCAGAGGACTCCTCATCGGATGATGAGCATCACGGCGACAGTCACGGGGCCGCCTACGCCGCGGCCCCGGCTGCTGCCGCTGCTCCGGTCGTCTACGAAACTAACAACTACTATTACAACGAACCGCCTCCACCTCCCCCACCCAACGACTTTGAGCCTGGCGTCATACCCACTCACAATGCATATGGCGAGGAGATTGACAGTAGCGATCGCGAGTCGCTGCGCGAGGCCCGCGACGAGTACGAGGAAGCTCTCGAGGACGCCGCCAGCTCGTCGGCGAGCAGTAGCGAGCAGGAAGCACTCGAGGAGGCGCGGGAAGAGTACGAGGAGGAGTACGAAGAGGCTTACTATGACGAGTAAGCAGCGCTGTACAGGGCCCCTGTTTCACTTCCATCATCGTTCTACGGCCATGTTATTCTGGTGGTGTTAGCAATCAGCGTAAATCTAGTACGGATCCGTACAGTCGTCGCCAAGGTTTCTGGAGAGGAAGAGTCTCCACTTTGAATTGTTGACTTAACAAGAGCTTCGGGTCCGATGCGAAAAGAGCGTAACGCTGAGCTCTATAATAGTGACCTAACTAGTCGTTAAAGGATCACATGAAATGCTTCCCGAAGCTTAACGCACTTAGAACGCCAGCAGACACAGCCAATCCTCAGCCTTCAATCATTGTTCATATCACCTTATATATCAGCCTTCTCCAATGCTGGTGGTCATGAAGCTGGCCAAGACCTGATGGCCACTCCTAATTCAGCCTAGTGCTGTGACAATTCTTTATTCTATGAATTTTGCGTCCTCAAGCCCGCTTGGGGTTTACTGTAACCTTTTGTTCCCATGCTCGTGTGACTTATTTCGACGGGACATCGTACTGCCCAGTCGGATGACTTTCGTACCGTATACTAAGATAACTAGTTGACCCTTTGGGTGATATGATGGGCATGGCTGTTTCCGCAATGCGGTTTCGGATGAATGGATGAATAACAACGGCGCTGAACATGCAGGGTAGCATTGACCCTTTTGGGACTATATCGACATCGGTACAAATCCGCCGAGGCAATCTATGACTAGTGGCCGTTTGTCTAGGGTTGGTAGGTAGTTACCCAAACTGTGTTCTTATCCTGGAAGTTGGTGAGAACGCGCCTTATAACATCGTACCGGCGTCGCTTGGTTACCACCTTTCCATCGTCTGACGTCGACCGGCATGTGAAGACTGCTCACCGCAAGCTTCCGAATCGTCAGCTTCGACGCGGCTTTCTTCGAGTACTCAACCGGAGAACCCCTATTGTGGCCTCTGCTACACCTCAGTAGTACCTCCATATGCCAGATTCAATCATATGGCAATGCACGATCAAACTTCACAAGGCCATGGGAACAAACACAGCCATGGGCACGCACATGAGCACTGCCTGAAGATGGCTCGACGTGAAGACGGCACTCCTTGGTGGACAGACTTCCCCGACCCAGCATCAGCCGCGGCGCCAGTCGCGCCAGGAGAGGTCCTCCAACTGCTGCAGGACCAGGAAACCGCGGAGGACAATCATCAGCACTTCCTTCTGGTGGACGTGCGCCGAGCCGACTGCAAAGGGGGAACTGTGCGTGGAGCCATCAACCTGCCAGCTCACAGTTTTTACCCAACACGCAAAAGTCTCTATAACTTGTGCAAGCAAGCGGGCATTCAGACGGTCATTTTCTATTGCGGTGAGCCTGGATTTCTCATTTTTCCGAGGCCGAATGATGCGGGAAGCTGACCATGTCTGACTCCTATTTTCTTTTCTCGCCAGGCTCTTCCCTAGGTCGAGGCCCTCGCTGTGCAGCTTGGCTGCAGGATTATGTTGACGAACTCGACGGTGACTTGAAATCAAAGGTTATGACGGGTGGTATCCGAGGTTGGGTGCAGGCGTACGGCGGAAATATGATGGACGGCTATGACGAGAAGGCGTGGGAGGCGGAGGGGAAGTAGCATGCAGTTATGCTGGGTATCTTTGCGCCGTCAAGACTGCTTTGGCTGATCCTGTATCCTCGATCCGTTTTGTTTCGCTGAAGCAACGCCATACCCCAAAACCCATTTGTTTCGTATCCCGTAATTGGAGTCGTAACATCAGCATTGGACATCCCCCACCGTCCTTCCAACCAGCTGTCCCCTCGAGGCTCTGTGCCACCGACAGCTTAGCGGCCTGGCCGCTCGTCGCCACCAATCCTTTCCAACGCTTCCAGCATGACGACCGAGTTGCCGCGAATGACCACCATACCAAGCTTCGCCTTTTCTCCGTTGTCTTTCTCTTCAACGGCGTCGTCTAGCACAATGTTGAGGAAAACCTAACCCCTGTCAGCTCGTGCCGTTCGCCAAATGCCCATGAAGTCATACATCGTATCCGCGAAGGACGCCAATGACCTTGCGACTACCGTTCAGCTGGACAAACAGCCGCTTGTCGAGGTACTGTTGGAGGAGAACTGGTCAGCAGTGAAAATCAACAAGACCGGGAAACGTAGAGATATATGAATCCCCCAGGCATTTCAGTAACGCAATTGAGAGTTTAAAAAACAACTCACCTTCTTGAGTTCAGGTTGCGCGGGCGCCATCTTGTTGTCTTCTATGTGGCGGACCGAGCTGGCGGGACGATTTGGCGACGGTCTGGAAGCGCGTGGATGCACTGGCGCGGTTGGCTTGGAAATCTGAGCGAAAGTGATGTCACGTGGAACCCGATAACGAAGATACCAACGGATAGGCCCCCAAAGAAACCGGCTGCCAAATTCCAGGTTCCAATTCGGCCATTGTGAAATCTTTAAAGAATTACTCAGGAGCCTAATTTTGCCCACCATGAGCTCCTTTGGCGCGAAGAAGAAAACGCGCATCATCCAGACCTTTGACGACGATGGAGACGACCTGAGCTCAGCTCCCAACACCAGCGACGAGGGGCAAAGCGACCGTAAGTTGCTTACTGTCACTGCACCAGCGTCTCTCAATAGCCCTCCGTTGCTGATCATCGGTCCAACAAAGAGCGAGCAAGCTGATGCGCTGCCGGCAGAGCCAGCGCCCTTAGGGCGTATTAAGTTCGGCCGTAATAAGCCTTCGAAATCCTCAGCCCTGCGCAAGAGCATCAACATCAACGATGACGAGAGTCAACAAGGGTCGGTGCCCTCACCCTCCGCTACAACCCGCGACAGCGATGGCGATGACGATTCCGGCGCCCCGGTCGTAATCCGCCCTACAGTAGGTCGCTCCGGCTCCGCCAAGTTCAAGAAACGCCCAGCGGCATCCCGACTCTCCTTCCGCCGAAGCGAGGGGGCACTGGACAATGATGACGACAGCACTGGGGGAGCTGCGGTAACAAAACCCGGCCCCAAGAAGCCACTTGGGCAACGGTTGCTGGAGAACAATGCACTTCGCAAGTCGGCGTCCCTCCAGAACCTGGCCGGTAACCGCGGCCTCCCTATGCGCTTCGGCGGCCAGGAGGAGACGCCAAGATACAGCAAAGAATACCTCGAGGAACTACAGAGCGCGACACCTGTTACACCGCAGAACCTGGCCGAATTGAACATTCAAGACGACGGAGACGAAATGGAGCTGGATCCGTCCGAGCTAGAGGGCGCGCTGGTCGTTCAATCCACAGAGGTTGCGCCTCCGCAGACCCGCACAGGTCAGACGCCAAACATCCTCACCGAAGCCGAAATACGGGAGCGCAAGGAACGGCGGGCGCGGTTAGCCAGGGAAGCGGACTTCATATCGCTTGACGACGGGTCCGATGAGGAGCCGGCCCAGAGCAGCCGGGTTACGGTCAATTTCCCAAAGAAAAAGCCAGAATCCAGGTTGATAGCCGAGGATGAGGATCTTGGCGAAGGCTACGACGAGTTCGTATCGGATGGCGGGCTGGCACTCGGCAAGAAGGCCGAACGAGACGCGGCGCGGCGCCACCGGAAGGAGATTGCCGATCTGATCCAGGCAGCAGAGGAGGGGTCCGACGCCGAGAGTGACGACAGTGAAGCTGAGCGGAGAGCCGCGTACGAGGCTGCCCAGCGGCGGGCTGGGCTCGATGGGCTACACCGGCCTGATGAGGATTACGGCATGGACGGCGCCCTTGGGCCGGACGCGATCCCGCGGATGAAACCACTGCCCAAAATAAGCGAGGTGCTACAGCGGATGCGCGAGATCGTCCAAGGCTTGGAGAATGAGGTTACACAGAAGCGGACGAAGATAGCAGATCTCGAAAAGGAGAAGGAAGAGATCCTTGCCCGGGAGAAGGAGGTTCAGGAGATTCTGAATCAAGCTGGGGCAAAGTACCAGGCTGCGGTTGCGAGCGCCGGTGGGAATGTGGGGGACGTAGCGAAGATGGTGGCCCAGTCACCTCTTCGGCCACTTCCGCCGGGAATTGCAGGCGATTTGCCCGTGGAACGAGGGTTGGAAAGCTTTGGTGCGACGCCGACCAGGCGGGAAGATACAGAGATGGCATGAGGTATCCTACATGTATACTCCTCCATTGGATAGTGGCCCTTGGTCTCCAATCAAAGGCAGAGAAAGCCATGTCCATATATGCCTTGCTGAAAAGCTATCAAATACCCAAGTACATTGTAATCTGATCGTCTACCTAGACTGACAAATACAGCCCCAATCTGCCATGCCGACGCCGCGAATTATGATACACTGTGGGAGCTCTGCGGGCCGAGGGTCACCACCAGACTCTCAAAGCCAACAAAGCTAGAATACCAGCCCTTTGCATCATCCCTTTCCTAGATACTGTTCCCTAGCCACCCAGCTACTTAGGCCTGCTCACGCCAGCACCAATGACACCCGGCAGCTTTTCCTCGCCCACGCTAAACAACAAGCTAATGGCAAAGGAAACGGCACCAACAATGGCGATTGTAAAACCGGCAATCAACCAGAACTGCACGCTCACGTCCTCCTTCTGGCACATGTCGCCACCCCAGCGTACCGTCTTGCTCCCGGTCGTCTCGCCGCCGCCGGGAGCCTTGACGACGGTCCGCTTGCAGGCACAGACAAAGCAGCTGTGCGAGTCGTCGGTGTCGTTTCCGGTGCCGTATTTGTTGACGCACTCGCCGTGGCCGGAGCACGAATTGGTGTCCTTGACACAGCTGTCAAGCGTGGAGAAGCACTTGGGCGCGGCCCGGGGCCGGCGGGCGGCATTGGAGGAACCTGCCGGGAGCTTCCCATCGGCAGCCAGGGTGCTCTTGGGAATTTCGTGGTCGGTAAGAACCATCTCAGTGGCACGGCGCCGGTGCAAGCCGGAGCCTGTTCCTGCGGCGGCAGCGCTCCAGTAGTTGAGGTTAGATGAGCGGCTGGATTCGGGAAGGAGAACGAGCAAGACCTCGAGGTCGCCGTCGGTCACGAACTTCTCTAACCGAGAGAGATTGTCAAACAGCGAGTCGTACGTTTTGGGTGACTGTGGCCAAGAAATGTCAGAAGTGATTGATCCTTTGGGGAGGTGGGTTGGGTCGAATCTCACCGCTCGTAGGTCGTACTTGACAACCGAAGACGGACCGGTCCAGCAGTCCGTCTCGAACGGATTAATCATTGATGACAATTCGCAATGGTTAGATGACGCAACACCCATGTTCTGAAAGAGCGTCATCAGGTGGTTGTTGGCGGTTGCCGAAGGCGGGTCTGGGATGGTGAATGCGACATGCTGCCCCAACTGTTCCCTCAACCGGCTGAACTGATCCGATGCGGCACCCTCGAGCAAGATGACGAGTTGTGAAGCATCAACCTTATCGGCGTGTGTGAATAGCGGCGCGGGACTCTTGCCGAACCTGGCAAGGTGATCAACGACTGTTTCGGCATCGATAGAGCTGGGGATGTCGCGCAGGTCGCTGCCGTATCGTTGCCGGGAGGTCTGCACCGGGGGCATCAGCAATCAAATAGAGAGCGTGAGACAGCGTTGATGGGTACCCTTTGAAGCAGAATGTGGCGCGCGACTTCTTTGGGGACGCTAGGTGTTTCGGCCGAGGCTTGTGATGACGACGGGAACATGTAAACGTCTGCACTTTGCTGCTGGCTTGCGGCGGTAGCCAACCCAGAAAGGGCGGCCGCTGTCAGGCCGGCAGAGAACCTCATATTGAAGAAACCAGAATAAATTGTTAGTCGGTGGTGTGTGGGTATAGAAGGACGTGGAAATGGTGCTAAGGTAAGTTCAGAAACACGACGATGGAGGTCGGCTTTCGGTCGCCCGCAGCTGCTTGATGTTGTTGGCGGGTGTTCTCTAGGCTAACGCACCCTTGCAACGGCGCAGCGCCAGACTAGGGTGGCCCGTGCATAAAGCCCACTTCGCACCCTGCATCCCGAGACGCCGAAGCCATGCGTTTCCGTGGTCCCAAAACCCCAAATAGCGACAACATAGCAGAGACCGATCTCGCAATATTCCGCCGCTCCAACGACCTGCCAGCCGTATTACATAGTTAACTTCCGGTCTGCTGAGTGTTGCCACACTCGATGCTCAGGGAGCGACCCTTACCCCGATTCCGCTTCCTCGACTATCGCATCCGATGCCAAACCGGCGATCCTGACCCCCCGGTCCATTTTCCCTTTTGCGACCCGTTGTTCGATTCGTCGCTCGAAACACCCTCTCGATTTGTCGCTCATATTTGACCTCTTGGCCGCCGGGTTGGCGCGCCCCAAGCCGCCGTCATGTCGCGCCTTTATCGTCCTTTCCAGACCCTCTTCAGGTCGAGGATAACCTCACGCCTCCAGGGCGGGGAGACAGTCCGTATCGAGAGAGTCAGGATCAGGAAAGGAAGACCCGCCACTCGATTCTTGTGAGGAATAAGTCTCCTTCTTGTCTGTTGTATGGTTGCTGACTGATGTCAATGCAGAGGGACCATGATTAAGTTCGGCATAGCCTACCAACTGCTTCTGTGGGCACTTCCGCCTGCACCAGCATACGAGGACAGGAATGACGACGGTCCAGAAGAAGAACCTCTGTTCATCCCGCTCCCCGGGACGATGAAGAAGCTTCCTTCAGAGCCTTATTCTCCGCATAGTCCGGAGCAGCGACTTTTCCAGAGGATACACCATGATCGTGAACTGCAGAAAAAGATCAAAGGTTGGTTGTTCTCAACCATTGTCAAGGTTACTTCGAGGGTTAACGATCAGTACAGTTCATTTAGCCCGCATTGTTAAGAAGCTATCGCTCGAGAACCCCGGAATAACCGCGAGGATTGGAAGAGACATCAATGTAAAAGCAATATGGCTGGAGTGTAATTTCCCGGATTATGCGCCTCCTGTGTATGAACGGACCGGGTATGTTCTGTTCCTGGTCAGATTCCCGTCTTAAGCGACGGTGCCGCTAACGTAGGCGACAGCATCCTGGTCACGGACGATGCAATAGCATTGGTCACCATGCCCTGCGAATCATACATAGCGAGACAGATACAACGCTACTTATGGCCAGGACCGATGGCTTTGGGCGTTTGGGCCTTCGGTAAGGAGGCCGCTAAGCAAACGGCACACGATGTCGCGAAGTACTTGGGTTTCGCTCCTAAGGACGACAGCACCGGGCAAATGCAACCAAACCTGGCAGAGCCTTCTCCTTTGTCACCATCGGCCAACCCAGATGTCCAAAGAGCACTCCAGCGGTTCCGTCAAGGCACCTCTAAGCGGCCAGACGAAGATGACAATCCAAGCTCGGTCTCTTCTTCAGCACGCGCGCCTTCTGCTCCTCCCACACCGTCCGACAAAGCCATGGGCGTGCCAGAAAAACCAACCTTGAACCAGGGCAACCGGGAGCCACCCAAACAAAACGGATTCACCGAAGAATTAATCAACTCAGTCTCGTCTTCCAGGCCGTGGAAAATGCTCAAGGAAACCTACGAGCGAAATCGGCCAGTAATCAAGCCCTACCCTCCTCGGGGAAGTTTCTTGGTCTCAGGACTCGTAGCGCTGGAAACACAGACAAATGACCTCATTCTTGACGTACGGGGTTGGTTCGACCCCAAGACGAAGACATTTCCTCGGGAGAACCTGGTAATAAAACCAAAGGCGTTGTACCGAAAAAGTGATTTCACTCGGTAGGAGGGTGAAGTGGAAGAGCATTAGGATCTCACCCCCCCTTTTCAGAGTTCTTCCGTGCATGGAGCGGGCGTTTGGTAGCATCGTTTTTTTTTTTTTTGGAACCAGACGAGGCACAACGGGTGGATTGGGCGTTTCACAAGGATACCATGGAGGCACATACCGGTTTGCGAGTATAGAATACGAGTCTCCTCCTATCATCACACAATACGAGTTTGGTTTTTCCGCCAGCTGTTTACCATGCAGCAACATGGTAACACATCTTCTTTCTTCACCCACTCCTTCGAGCTGGTGCTGCAGAACCCACTTCAGCAGCCCGAGCCAAAAAAGGGGCCGGGACTTCTCCAATCTGCGCCGAACTCGGCCCCGTTCCCACCGCCCAAGCACCATGATTCACCCTTCGCTCGCCGAAAATGATGCTACGAGCATCAATTATCTGGTTTGGGCAGCTTGTTCAAAGAGAGTGAACAGTTGTGCAGATAACACAGGTGGGGCAGTCTCTGGCGCAGTGAGCCAACCGACCGCCGCGACTTGACAGCCTCGTGGCATCGTCGAGAGAACCGTTGCGACTAAGGTTTCGCAATCTTCCTCCTTTATCGACCTGCGTCACCTCGTCCAGAAATCCTCCACTCCTTGCCTCGATATTTGGCACGGGGCGAGCTGGTTCATCACCCGCTGGTCTGTTCATCGTCTCCCTGTTGATTGCCACTTCAGCCCGGGTATCCTATCCATTGCTCGATTCTCATCTTCACTGTGCACTTTAACATTCACCTTTCGTTAGTGGGTAATGTGAATATCGACTATCTACATGACGGTATAGAGTGTGACCCTTCGTTTTAGGGCTCATTGAGCGATGATACTCGGGGTCTTAGGATCACCTTCATCGATGCTTTTTACTGTCTATTTGGTTTCCAAAATTACTTTGCCTTCAGTAACGGATTTTAAATGCTGATGGTATTAATGGGTGCTGCTTTCGTGGGCCTTGTTAAACTTGATGGAAAAACTATTCTCTCACTTGATGGACTTTATAGTGTGTATGTGTGGTTTGTCGCGTGAAATCCCGCGTCGAACTTTATCCACGTCGAATATGGCGATAACTAGCTGATCATCATTCTTTATGACCAAGGCACATCTTTCACTACTATAGTCTCCGTTTCGATGTCTTACCGCTTCAGTTTGATAAGGCAATGGCGCCTGGGTAGACCGGATACCCGGGATAAAGAAGCGGCTGTGATTGTTCGAGTTCCCTCCTCGTGTTATTGTTCTTTGGCACCAGACAAAGTCGAGGCACAAAGAATTGTGTTTCCTAGCTAGCCAAGAATAAGACAGCCCGAAGTGAAAACAATAAGGGCATTGTACAGACGCATTCAGATTGCTCAGCAGATTAACAGTCAAAGGCGTTTTGTTTCCACCTAATGCTTTCAGTCCCCGGACTGTGTCGAGTACGGTACCTTGTGTCTCTGTCCAATGACTCGTTCAAGACGTGGCATCAACCGATATATCAAGAATCATGGCCAACTTTTATCTGATGTTGTGGAAGCAGAGTTTTCACACCATCCCGCCGTATGGTAGACTGCGAGGTAAGTCAGACTCCGAGAAATTTATCTGACTCGAGCATATATCTTGCTTGAAGTATATCGAATCCTCTTGCACATCACAAAGCCTCAAGATGGGGTCAACGCCACCTTTCAACCCCAAGAACCCGGGCAAGAGACGGGAGATGAGCCGCGCAGTGATGCTATCTCGGTCTCTGATTAACATCCTCTTTATGATCGTCTGCATCTTGGCCCTTCACAACATCATTGCTTCGCTTTCCGCGACTGACTCGTATCTCTACTGGTTTCTCGCACTCTTTAGCTGGCGGTATATCCGCTTCTCTATCAACCTTGTGGCATTCTGGTGTTACTCGCCCGCACCGAATCCCAGCAAGCCAACCTACACACCCAGCGATGTCACAGCAATCATTCCCACCGTCGATCCCGAAGGAGCAGGCTTCCGTGAAACACTCAAATCGTGCGCAGAAAGCGGGCCGACCAAGGTCATTGTGATCACAGCTGGAGACGAACTCTTTGCCAAAGCATCGGCCTATGTCAATAAGTTCATGAGCGCGTACCCATCTGTCAAGTTTATTGTCGACCGGACGCAGGTGGCCAGCAAACGGGCCCAGGTGGCTCTCGCCGTGCCGCACATTGAGACCGATATCACGGTCCTGCTTGACGACCATGTTTACTGGGGACCTCGCTACCTGGTATCGCTGCTGTACGCCTTTGAGAACCCGGCAGTCGGCCTAGTGGGCACCAACAAGCGTGTTCGGCGCCACCAAGGCTTGGGCCTCTGGGGACGCGTCTGGAACATGCTTGGAGCGACTTATCTCTGCCGCCACAACTTCGAAATCCGCGCCACCAACACGGTCGACGGCGGTGTCTTCGTCGTGTCTGGCAGGACGTGCGGCATTCGCACCGAGATTCTGCGCCATCCCGCCTTTTTGCCTGGCTACACCAACGAGAAGTTCTTCTTTGGCCTCTTTGGGCCCCTGAATGCCGACGACGACAACTGCGTCACGCGCTTCGTCGTCCGCCAAGGATGGAAGATTAAGATCCAGTACACCGAGGACGCCGTGATGCAGACCAGCCTCGGCGTCGAGGAACCACTCGCCACCAAATTCCTAGGCCAGTGCCGGCGTTGGGCACGCACGACGTGGCGATCGAACCTCTGTAGTCTCATCACGGACCGCAGCGTGTGGGCTTTCCAACCGTATTGCGTCTATGCCGTTTACCTAACCTCCCTGACCAACTTCGCAGCTCTCACGGATGGCCTGCTCGTCTACTTCCTAGCCAACTCCTCCGCGTACAGTGTTGTTGCTATGGCGAGCCTGATATGTTGGATTCTCCTTACCAAGGCTGTCAAGGTGTTTGAATATTTCCGTCGACATCCCCAAGACATTGTCCTGTTTCCGGCTTATGCTGCCTTTGCTTACTTCCACAGCCTGATCAAGCTCTGGACTCTGCTAACCTTCTGGGACTGCACCTGGAGCGGGCGTAAGCTGGACCAGATCAAGATCGGTCAGGACAACACAAAGAGAACGAATCTGAGTACTCCTCCTCCTCCTCCTCCCAATTCACCTCTTCCAGCCCTGTCCGCGCCTGGGCATGGCCGCCTCGCCACCCTGCGCTCGATCCGCACGCGTATCGCCGGCCTGCACGCGCAGCACGTGCAGCACATTGAGGGGTACCAGAAGCCCCTTCTCTCGGAGCTGCAGCACCTCTGCGAGGCGTTTGATAAACTCCACAATAACCACGATGCCATCGCTGGCAACCACGACGCTATCTGGACTGAGCTGCTTCAGGTTGAGGCTCAGGCGAAGGACATGGCGGATAGCCAGATAACCACAACGGCGGCCGAGATTGACGTTCTCCAGGCCATCGCCGGGGTCAAGAACGCCGTGACTGGGGTGGAGAACCAGTGGAACGCCTGGACGTCGGAGCTGGCAAAGACGGCTTAGGCGGCGCAGCTTATAAGTCTCAAGATGTACACCACCAACCCGGCGTTTAAGGATTTCTCAAAGGATTAGAGGGTTAATAAGGAACAAAACGGATAGAGAAAAGTCACGAGATGAGTAATGGGTATGTGGCAGTAGTGTGCTTCCGGGGCTACAATTCGCATAAGGTGGGGGGACTTAGAATAGCCGTTCCCTAGATCCGAGATGTGAGATGAACATATGGAGCAGGGTGGATATTCTGAAGCCTTCGATGTAACTCCTGGGATCATGATGTCAATTATGAGAATAAATAGAAATGTACGAATGTAATACTAAGCAGGCATATAGGTAATTATATCTTAGCCTAGAAATGAGTATGCGACCGCTACCTCTTCTTCATCACGGCTCTCAGCGCTAGATTTTCAATGCTCACCACCTTCCCTTCGGCGTCTATTTCAAAGATGAACTGGTCCAGCGGCTGTGTGCCGTATACGACGCCCGTAAACGCGACCCAGGTGCCGCAGTCAGTCGAGAACATGGAGTCAGGCCTGGCTGGTTGGTTGAGGTCCTCAAAGACGGCCTTGAAGGCCACCCGCTTGCTGCCGTCTTCCCGAACTGTCTCGAGCCCGGCTGGGTACAGCCGGACGCTCGCGTTAACGGGAGAGTACCCACCTTGCAGGACAACGGCGATGTAGCCCATGTTGGTCCCGTTGCGGACCCAGTTTTCAACGCCCAACCCCGGGCGGTCCGGCTGCGTCGTCAGGCGCAGGGACGCGGTGCCGGTCTCGTCAACATATTCGCCCCCAAACTTGGCGTCGGCGTGTTCACGCGCAGCCGCCTCGAGGGCCGGCACTAGGCGGGTGCCCAGCAAGTCGGCGAGATTGAAGTTTGTGTTGCCAGGTGTCTGGGGCCCGGCGATGAGGACGGAGAAGCCGGCGTCGTAGTCGGGCAGTAGCACAAGCAGCGACGAGTAGTAGCCAATGCTGCCGGCCTTGTTGAATGCGTCGACGACGTGCTTGCCGTTGGCATAGGGAACCACGACGCGCCGCACTCCCCACGGATATCCAACCCCAGCGACGAGCTCCGACGACATTGACGCCGGCCGCAGCCACCGTCGCGTCAACACCGGTGGGAGCAGTGTGGACCGCATGATGGCCCGCCCCAGCGCCGAAATGTCGGCCACCGAGGAGTACATATTACCGGCACTGGGAACGGCAATACCCCCAGTTAGAGTTTACTTCTCTGCAAAACCAAGGGGAAAAGGTGGGTAATGGACCTACGGATTCTCGTCGCCCAGTTGATAGTCCCAATTCGCCCCCTTACGAGTGCCTGGGATGATGCCCACCTCGGCCGGAGCCTTCTGGAAATACGTGTGGTTAAGGCCCAACGGACGCAGAACGCTCTCTTCCATCAGGGTCTGGAAGCTCTTTCCCTTGATAGACTCAAGAGCGTAGGCGAGAATCTGATAACCCGTGTTGGTGTATGCCGGCGTGGCAAAAGGGGCAAACGAGGGGTAGGCTCGGAGGAGGCCTTTGAAGAATTCTGTCGATATTCAACCTTAGTACGAGTCCAAAAATCTTTAGACTGGCTGCTTGAGTATCCGGTCTCGCACTTACCCGTCCGGTTGCACTGCGGCCACTGCCCACACTTTGGCAGCATTGGGTCTGACGGTTCCAGCGGCGGGAAGCCCAATTGTACTGCATCGCTCTGGTTGAACTCCTGCGTAACCTCGCTCATCAAGCCGTCTGGATGCCGTCAGTTCTAATGTCTCGTCCTTATTCACATAACCCCGCCGTCATTCTTGGGCACCTACAGTCCCGGATCGCCCCCGACAACTGTCCCGCCAGCGCCCCGATTGTCACCTCATCCCACGGCACGTGTGCCACGGGGTCATCTCTCGCGCTGTCTGCAGCAGCGGCGAGCTCCGGTACGTACTTGGTGATGGGCTCGTTCCACTTGACGTCGCCGTCCTGCACCAACCAGGTGTAGACGGTGAAGACCTTAGTGAGGCTGCCGAGTCGGTACACGGCGTCGGCGCTTGTCTCGCGAACTCCAGAGTTGTTCTTGGCTTCCCGGAGGGCGGCGGCAGTGTGGTGCCAGCTGAAGATGAGCGGCTCCTCCTCGCTCGTGCTAAACACTTCGATGCTGTAGCTCGTCGTGTTGGCGCGCATCGCCGGTGAATTGTTCTGGTCCAGGGCCTGAAACACTGCGGTGAGGTTCGCTATGGCCGACTGCATTGCGGCGCTGTCCTTGAACCTGTACGGTTTTTCGTACACTGGCCCTAGGGGAGGACAATTCGGCCCTGCGAGAACGGTTGTGGCGGTAGCCACTGCGGCCAGCAGAAACGACGCCGTCTTCATGGTTCTCGAGCCTCCTCTTGGTTGACTTGAAAAGAATGAGAGAAAAAATGAAGCAACTGAGGGCGGTCCTGAGGGCGGTCCTAGGCCATGCCAGCTCTATCCAGGCGCGCTCGTGGAGGGCGCTTCTTTCGTTTTATACATGGCTGCTGTGTGTCAATGATTGTCCGGTTCTTTGCTTAAAAAGGTCCCCGTCTACGTAGTAGCGACTCCAGGATTGGTAGATGAGGCCCGTCCCCCGCGCCCCTTTGAGACATGAGCTGCGTCCCTTCGGGAGATGACATCGGCTCAGGGGCATGATTGTCACCCATACGCCTGGAAATCATTGAAAATATTAACACGTCGGAACGGTGCCTGACCAACCAAGCTTCTCGGTTACTGTTCCGCTGCCGCGTGTCGTTCCCTGTTCGTGCCGTATGCACGCTTAATTCTGGTCCGCGTCTGGGTTCTGGTAATTGCTGCTCGGAGTCCGGAGTGAGACGCTCACTAAGTACCCCGCTGCCATTGTCGCTGATTTGCAGTAATTGTCGATCCATTTATATCATGTTTCCATGTTTATAGCTGACCCAAGACGGCTAAATCGTATAGATTGATTGTTCTAACCCGAGCATGCCAAGCCTTGTCTCCTTTGCGCATCGTGCCCTCCGGGTAACGAGTCGGCTGATCTGACAGTCCAAGCGCTGACAACAAAGGGGTCAATATTGAGCATTAGGGAAGGGAAAAAAAAAGAAAGAAAGAAAGAAAAGGAAAAAAGAAAATAGGAAAAAGAAAAAAGAAGTTTTTGTTTTT
>MU857629.1:85619-226749 GCA_033296725.1 Corynascus novoguineensis
GGGGGGGGGGGAGGGGGTGCCAAATGGAGAAAGAAGAAAGGGAGTAATGGATAGCTAGAACAAGTCCCTCCTTGGCAAATGCTCAGTTAGCAGGGTACCGTCAACGTTGTGCTGTACTATTAAACTATAAGATGGTGCGGTTCAGAGAGCATTTTTGAATTTCTTGTCCTCAAATCGTCAGTCATCATGGTCTGATTTCCCTCCCTGGCGTAAACGCCTCTAATTCGTGCGCAGACCGTGTCATCACATCGTTATTAACCTCCAGCTTTCAAAGCCGTCTTCGCTGTCATACAAACGCTCGTATACTCTCCATTTCGCCGCCCGGTTGGAGCCGGGCGTGCACATTAATCAGTCCATGCCCAGGTCCAGCATCAAAGGGGCGGACAATCCACATGGATCTTCTTTTCCTCTCCCCTTGCTGTAACTTTTCAGGTCCTGGTGATTGTCGTTAGCTTGCGGTAAAAGAACAGTGGATAAGACGCGCAACTCACCTTTTTGTCGCGTATTCCACTCAGTTGCCGTCTCCGGCGACAGCGACGAGGACGCCATTCCCCCACTCTCCCCCGGCTCGCTCGCACCGGGACGTGGGTTCTCTGGGCTGTCAAACATGGAGAAATAGGATCTTGGATTCTCGGACCACGAGTCCATGGGTTGGGGCTGGAACTGCTTCATTTCTGACAAAGAAATTGTGACGAGCGGGGGTAGTTGCGGAGTGGCCAATGGCGGAGGCGAAGGGATGCTGGAAACGGGACTTGAGCTCAGCTGGACGAGCACCGAGTCGCCATCCACGTCCTCTGTCTTGACAACCTCGGGCAACTCGCAGGTCTCCGATGACAAAGCCTCTTTTTGCTGTGTCTCTTCCTCTGGTCCGCAGCTTGCCATATCCACCCATACAAACTCTTCGGCCTTGTTCCACCGGGAAACCGCCGTCTCGATGATCCTCTGTTCCACTCCCGTCTCCAGCTTGATGCCTAGCATGGAGCCGATGAAAATGAGATGGTGCGCCAGCATCTGACACAAATGCTCCTTCATGGCCAGCCACAGTGTTGGACTGCGCTGAAATTCGGGGTTCAGCATGCCGGCTGAGGGGAATTGCGGCGAGTGGTCCTCGAGCTGAGACGACGAGTAACCGATGCCCAGCACCGCGCCTAGGACGAGGAGAAACAGAACTTGGCACTGGTCGCGCCCGCAGCGGGACAGGAACTGCGGAGTGAGGATGCGGTCGAGGCGCCGCAGGAGGCGGTACCCGGATATCTGACCGGCGGCGCACAAGTCGCGGGCGTGGATGGTCTTGAGAGTGCCGTCGCGCCAGCCGGCGTGGGCGAGCGAAGTAGCGAGTAGGAAGCGACGGAAATCGAGCATCAGGCCGTCCGTGGCGGCGTCTTCTTCCTGGAACTCGAGGCCCAGCAGGCTAGAGCAGCAGAGGCCCACAATGCTGCCGTTCGGGAGGTGAAAATCCGGGTCCGTCAGCCACGAGACCATGATGTTGTTGAAGGCGGTCGGGTTGGAAGTGAGGGTGAAGTCGGCGGGTGCGGCGATGCGGGCGAGCAGGTCGCTCAGCATACGCATGAGGGTCTCGGCCTGCATGGTGACAGCGGCCTCGGCCTGCGACGAGTCGAAGATGTTGACGTCGGCGAAGCGGGTCCGCACGCAGTAGCAGAAGGAGAGAACCTTTCTCTCGGCGCCCTTGACGGCGGACTGTAGGCAGGCTTGGCAAGGGTTCCCGAGGGAGCACTGAAAGGAGGTGTCAGTGGAAAGAGGAAACCAGCAAAATCGGTATAAAATATGTACATGTATATACACCTAGGAGGTAGGTATGTATCTACATGCACACTGTGTGATGGACAGACCGGAATCTTGAGCATCCTACACCGGAGACAAGCACCTTGCCGTCTCACCCCGAGTACCTTTTCCTTCTCCTGGGCAGTGAACCTTGCTCTGACAGAGGGCCGCGGACGGTCGATGGCTCGAAAACTGTGGACGTACTGTGCAGGCGAACTTGAAGTGGCGTTGGCACGACGCGTATAGATTGGCGCCTCACTAGGAACATGCCCTGTCAGGCGTCTTCCCGACGACACGGGCTTTCTTTTATCTTTTCTCTCTCCCGAGACCCGACCGTCTGGATGCATCGATCAGCTGAGGACTAGGCGTGTTGAGCGACTAGCGCCACGGTGCTCGGCAGTTGGCAGTTTCTGGGGCAAGGGCCAAGTGGCGACGATGGAGCCCTCTCCATGAGACAGTCGAAGCTGAATGCGCGACTGGGCGAGCGTCATCCTGGGCTGTCCTCTTCTTTGTATGTCCCACTAAGTAACTTCTTTGGTGTGCACTGTATCCCTATGTGCTCGTATGCGTGGTCGCGGCTCCCACAGGGCCTGCCGCGCTGACGGTTGCACAAATGATGTAGCGTCGGACTGTCAGGATTGACGATTGCAACGGTCTCGAAACAAGGCGCATCACCGAACTTTCCACGATCGGCTAGCTTTGGATTGCTGTTTTTGGTTTCAATTGGCTTGGCAAAACGAATCTTCGCTGCCGCCACCTGCGGCAATCCGCAGATGTGGGGACAGCAATTCTGATCCTTGGGTGCAAGCCCAGCTGAGAAGAGAAAACTCAAAATCCCGGTGGATGGATTGAACCCTAACCCGTGCTTCAAACCCCCTTTGATGGTTTCCCAAACGGCATGCTCACCGAAGCACGGCCCAAGTAATCTTTCCAGGGCTGCTTTGTTGGCAAAATTTGCGGCAGTCACCCCCCGCCTGAACCAATAGGGTGCCGTGGACTCGACCTAGAAAGCTGAAAGTATGAATGACCACAAACCTAGCATCCACCTTGGCCAGCTGAAAGCCAACGAGCAACCGGGAATTCCCGCCCCGCTTGGATTTTTTGCGGCCCCAAACTCTACTCTTATCTACTGTCGATCTCGCAACCCGCAAAAAAACCGACCGAACCCCGTGAGAGCGGCCCAACCAACAATAAGCTTCACAGCACGATGCAACGGCTGAGCGAAGTGTGAAACCACGACGGCAGTGGCTGCAACCCGAAACACGGGAGCAACGGCGGTGGGGACTGGAATCGACACGCAACTGTGGCGTTGCGGCGCTAACAATTTCTTAGAACCCGTCCGCTTGCTCACTCAGTTGAGCCCAAGGTGGTCTCGACGAATCGAAAGGAAAAGCCAGAGCGCCGAGCAACGACATTGGTCGGGCGCCCCAAAATATGGGATGAAAAACCAACGATCACAGCTGGAAATCCAAAACCGCCACATTCCGCCTGCGCGAAGGTTCGTTCTCTTCAGCCAGCACCAGCACCGACAGGACATTGTCGTGCTCGAGCCTCGCCGCGTCCACCAGCGGTTCTCCGGTCAAATTGCCGCCTTTCCACATCACCTCGTAGCTAGAGTATCCGCTCGCCCTGGACGCCCTGAGCACTTGCATCTCGGAAGCGGCAAGATTCGGGAGTACAATGTACAGGTCGCCGCTCCTGCTTATTGCCAGCCGCCCACGAGCGCTGCCAGCGGAGGGTCGGATTGCCCGTTGCGTCCAAATCCCTGATGAAGCTGTTAGTCAAACGTCGTTCCGCTTGTCATGACGTGCCAGGTTCGGAAAACTGGAGAGCAAAAAAAAAAGAAAAGAAAAGAAAAGAAAAGAAAGAAAAAAATTATTAAAAAATAAAAAAAAATTCAAACTCACCATTCGGCGATCGGTAGTAGTGCTTCCACATCACACGCCCTCCTCCGCCCAAGGCATCTCTGTTCAACACGTGGACGCCGCCTTCGTAATCGACGGCCTGCGCTTCCTGGTTCGTGAGACCAGAGTTCTTTGGGATTTCAAAAGCGACGATTCCCTCGGCATCGTTGGTAATCGTCTCGCCCTCGTGCACGCGCGCAATGACTTGACCGGCACCATTCCGCCATGTGTACCCGAGGTCGTCGCTGTACGCATAGCAGAGGCTGTGGTTGTTCTCGGCGCCGTTGGGTCCAGCCTGCTGCTTGTGCTTGGTGTCGAGCGGGTCGTCCCAGCCGTCGTAGTACACAAAGCCACGGTACACCCATGTGACGTGGAGTCTGCCGTCACGCCAGTCCAACCCGTGGACATACGGGTTGCTTTGGATGCCTGTGAGGTGGCGTCCGACATACTTGAAGCACTTTTCAGCGGCTGAGTACAAGTACAGGTGATCGTTCCCGAGCCCGGCCTTGCCGTCGCGGAACGAGCAAAACAAATGGTCACCCATGGCGCCGAAGCGCGGGTACGTCACATCTTTGAAGAGGGGATGGGCCGTTGGCAAGCCGGGAAGGCTGTTCAGCGTCGGCGTGAAGAGCGAGGACTTCCACTCATAGTCGCTTGGCCGCGTGGCGACTTCTGGAATCGAAGATCGGTATTTTAAGCTGGGCCGTCGTCAGCTCTGTCCTTTGTTTTCTTAGGAGCTGGCAACCGAATCTGCTGGCTTACACATCGCAGTGGTGGTCGAAGGACAAATGGATGACACCGTCAACGGGGGAAATGCCCATCTGGACCGTGTTGTGGCCGTCGTCCGTCATCTGGGCGTAGTCGTCAAGCACCACCACCTCCCACTCGCCACCAGGCAGCTGCCTCCTGGCGACATGGACGTAGAGGGGCTCTTCAGCTGCGTACAACGAATCTGATTGGAGGAAAGAATAAAAGCAGGAATACTGCCAGCCATTGAAGGTCACAATGGCATCCTGCTGGAACGAGAAGCAATTGATCCTGATTTGGCGCTGCGCAGGATCTCGGCCAAGCACAGTGAACTTGGGCTGCGAAAGCATCTTGGCGCCGGTCAAAGACGGGGGAGACCACGTCAACCTATCCGGTGGAGAAACCGGGTACGCTCGAAGTAATCCCGGGGGTTTGGGACCGATCAACACGTGCGTAAGATGACACTGCGGCTGCGGGAGAGCTCAGAGCCTCAGAAGCAATCACACAATATCCATGCGCCCTTTCACATATCCCCCTGCTCGAGGAGTCTCCAACTTTCAATGGTGTGTCCTCGGGGATTCGCGGGCGGGCTTGTGATGGCCCCTGATTCGTGGAGAAATACTGTCTGGAATACTTCCACGACAGGGGACGAGCTCCTGACAGCGAGACACCCACAAGCCCCGGCAGTGTGGGAGTGCCGGTTTAGCGCTTGCGTGAGGACGACACTGGGGATATTGGGGTACGCTGCGCGGCAATGGTTTGATGCTTCGTATACAATCCTACATTGGGGTTTTTATTCCATTCCTACGAAACCACAGTGCGACGGAAACCCTGATTCAAGAAGGACGGCAGGTGTTCTCGTCACGCTACTACTCTTTTGAAGTTTGGATTTTGGCAGCCATCGCGGCATCTTTCAAGTCCAGGACTGCCAAACAGTATGAGGGAAAAAAAAAAGAAAAAAAGAAAAAGGAGAGAGTCACCCCTTGCCGCGTTGTTTCTCCACGCTCCTCTTCCCCAGTCTCCGCCCCCGCCTTTCGCCCCAGACGACCCCAACCGTTTGGCCTGGTTGCTCCACACGATGCGAATAGGCTAATACGGACTTAAGAGCGAGAGCGACACCTGCCTTGACCCCCCAGCTTCACGGACTGATTGAACGAAGATCGTCAACGAGATAATGTGTTGGCCCTGTACGCATATACTGCGTACGAAGTGTGAATCGAGACGTGAGAGCCTCTCTGCAGGCGGAGGAGTTCTGGTGACTTCGGATCTGACTGCCGCTGATCCCAGGATCCCATCCATCCACCATCCGTGGTGATTTCAAAGGTGCTCGGGGAATTGTACATTTCAGTCCAACAAATCCGATCATCCAGGTCGCGGTCGCCGCGGCGGAAAGACAAGAAACCGTTAACTCGCTGCAGGGTGAATTCCTCCCCGGTCAGCGCCTCCTCTTGGTGGAAAAAAAGGAGCGTAAGTTGGGGCATGGCCTAGGAAGTATCCGTCTTAGCGCGCCGGGCAGCGAGAGACGGCACCACAAGTCACTTTCAAGCAGCACGCCGCTCCAACACTACCCCGAAGCCGAACTTCCACATCCGTTTTGTTTGAAAAGATATGACAAGCTTCTCCGCACCAGCTGGGGTAGGATTACTGATGGAGCTTGTTCCGGGATCGAGACCTAGACCCCCAATCAGGAGCGAGCATCCGGATGGGGGTCGGCAGCGGCCCCATTCGCCCGCGCAAAACCCCTTGCCTGATATCGCGGAAGACGCAGTGCGACTACAAAAAGGCCCGGTTCGCTGCCGTCGATGTCTCGCTCCTCCGAGTTCCGGCATTGGGGTCCGTTTTTTTTTTCCTTCCCACCGCGGCCATTAAAGATCGAAGACCGGCCCTCTCCAGGTCTGATACCCCAGACTTTCCTTTCTCGTCACACATCGACAGAGACAGGTCAGGTTCACCATGGGGTTGTCAACGAGGATACTGCAGAAGATCGTGCGGAACGAGGCCATGGCCTCGGATCCGCCCGAGATCTACGGCTGGCGTGTGTACTTGCTCGCCTGTTCGGTAAGTGTTCCTCGGGCGGTCATCGTGAGCTTCCCCCCCCCCCCAACCTCCGCTGACATTTGGCTTCCCTTTCCAAGGCATGTTTCGGCGCCATGTCCTTCGGTTGGGACTCGTCCGTTATCGGTGGCGTCATCGTCCTGCCGCCTTTCATCAAGGACTTCAACCTGGGTGACCCGAAGTCCCCTGCCTCGGCCAATTTGTCGGCCAACATCGTATCGACCCTCCAAGCCGGCTGTTTTCTCGGTGCCCTGGTTGCGTCTCCCATGACAGACCGCTTTGGGCGCAAATGGTGTCTTATTGGCGTTTCTCTTATCATTATCGTCGGTATCATCATGCAGGCCGCGGCCCTCGGCAACCTGGGCCCCATGTACGCCGGTCGCTTCATCGCTGGCACGGGCGTCGGCGCGGCCAGTACCATTAACCCCATCTACGTGTCCGAGAACGCGCCGCGTGCCATCCGCGGCCTACTCACCGGCCTGTACCAGCTCTTCATCGTCACGGGTGGCATGATTGCCTTCTGGATCAACTACTCTGTCAGCATCAACTTCCCCCAGAGCAAGATCATGTACATCTTCCCGCTCGCCATCCAAGCGCTTCCGGCCGTGCTCCTGTGTGCCTGCATGCTGTTGTGCCAGGAATCGCCGCGGTGGCTGGCTCGCCGCGACCGCTGGGAGGATACAAAGAGGGTCCTGTCGCGCATCCGCAACCTGCCGCCCGATCACCCGTACATCCAGGATGAGTTCCAGGAAATCGTCGCCCAGCTCGAGCACGAACGTCGCCTCATCGGCGACGCCAGCTTCTGGAATCTGCAGCGCGAGATGTGGACCATTGCGGGCAACCGCCGCCGCGTGCTCATCAGCATCATTCTCATGATCTGCCAGCAGATGACGGGTACCAACGCCATCAACACGTACGCGCCCACCATCTTTAAGAATCTCGGCCTAACGGGCACCTCGACTTCGCTCTTCAGCACTGGCGTCTACGGTATCGTCAAGGTTACCAGCTGTATTGTCTTCCTGCTCTTCATGGCCGACTCGCTCGGCCGCCGCCGCAGTCTGCTGTGGACATCGATCGCCCAGGGCCTCGCCATGTTCTACATTGGCCTCTATGTGCGCATCGCCCCGCCCAAGGAAGGCGAAGCCGTGCCGGGGGCCGGCTACTTTGCTCTCGTCTGCATCTTCCTGTTTGCTGCGTGAGTATCCCTCCTGCCTCTACTTATATCTCAAACCAAAGTACTCTGGCTAACGCCCATGCCTCCAGGTTCTTCCAATTCGGCTGGGGCCCGGCTTGCTGGATTTACGCCAGCGAAATCCCTGCCGCCCGCCTCCGCTCGCTCAATGTGTCTTACGCCGCCGCCACCCAGTGGCTCTTCAACTTTGTCGTTGCCCGCGCTGTGCCCGTCATGCTCGTCACCGTGGGTGCGAACGGATACGGGTGAGTTGCGCTCCCTGGTCTCCCTCATCTCTCTCTCTCTCTCCCTTTTTTTTTTTTTTCCTCTTGTGCACACAACACTAACAGGTTGCATCAGAACATACCTACTCTTTGGTAGTTTCTGTTTCTCCATGTTCGTCTTTGTCTGGTTCTTCGTGCCCGAGACCAAGGGCGTGTCGCTCGAGGCCATGGACAAGCTGTTTGGCGTGACCGACGACTCGAGCAAGTCGCTGACCATTGAGGAAGACACCAAGGAGAAGGAGAAGGACGCACCCACCGCTCGTCAGACTGAGGTGGCAGCTTAGAGGAGTAGACATATAGAGTAGAAGATTGGAGAATCATCGGGTTTTTGTCTCTTTGCTAGCTGTTCGCATTCAAGGGTTTGTTACTGGTGTACTTGAAACTTTCGTGTGTTGCTCCTTGCAGTAATGATCATCCGCCTCAATTGTCGCTGCGAGACACGTGGACGGCGTTCCTCGCGAGACACTTTTATCATCATCAGCTTATTTCACTGCAACAGACAGGTACCAACATATTGACTTCACATGCGAGAGGGGTACAAGAGGCATCGTGTATCATTACTAGGCGTCAAGCCTTATCTCATTGGTATCGCGGTATCATCCATAACGTGCCTAAAACGAGGAGAGAGAAAAAAAACACGAAACACGCAAATGTCCCGATTGGGTACAGCAGTATTGATAGCTGAATTTCCCACAAATGGGGAAAACCCCGGAGCCGCGCCCCCCAAACCTTCCGGTTGCGTAACCTTCGTAAGGTGACTAGCACGAGTTCATGGGGCAGGCAATATTAGTGCCCTTAACGCCGCCGTCGACGCCGGCAAGCGTAAGAATGGCGCCAACGACACCGCCAAGACCCTCACCAGCAATGAAACCTGTGGAAAGAAAATCGAGTTAGCAATTTGCCTGTTGCATATATTACGAAAATGCGGGAGGAACCTACCAGCAGCGACGGCATAGCCGTAAATGTCCCAGGTCCTCATGCTGTACTTCCTCCAGAGAGCGGCAATGATGGCGCCGAGCAGCGCAGCATTGGCGAACACGGGGGCAGGAACGACCCAGGACAGAGCGATGGCACCCCAGTTGGGCAGCCAGGCGCGGTATTTGGCGCGGTCTCCGACCAGGTAGAAGTGGCGGATAACGACCTGCAGAATGGAGACGACGCCCATGACAATGGCGAAGATGCCGCTCTTGAGCGGGATGGCAACGTTGGGGTCGGTGACAGCCTGCGCGACGGCGGCCCAGGCCGACACTGAGGGTACAAGGAAGGTGCACTTGGTGCGGTCGTCAGGGTTGGGGCTCCAGATGCACGGGTAGGCCGACGTGAAGAGCACGAAGAGACCGGGGCCGAGCCAGACGGAGCAGAAGGAACCGATGGACTGAGCGATCCACTGCTTGATGGGGGACGTGCCAATTAGGAAGCCAGTGCGGAAGTCGCTGGTCAACGAGGTGGCCATGTCGGCACCGCCAGAGGCCAGAGCGCCGGCGACGAGGTTAATCTTCTGGGCGTGCTGGATCGAGTAGCCGCTGTTGGAGGTGGCGCCACCAAAGATGAGCTGCGACGCCTTCGAAGCGGCCGTGAGGGGTGTGTTATCGGTGACGGCGCCAATCTGGATAGCGAGGAAGGAGAAGAGGAAGGCGAGCAAGATGGCGAGGATAGTCAGCCCAGGGTGCGTCTCCCATTGGAAGTGGAAGATGATCATGCCGACGACGAGAGTGACCAGCAGGCCGAGAACCCACATCCAGGTCTTGACTTGATCCTTAGCCGGGAAGGGGTCCTCGACAATGTCTTCATTCTTGGCCTGGACGGCGCCATGCTTCTCGAAAAAGGCGCTCGACTTGCCGCGCGAAACCAGGGCGCTGTTGATGCCTGCGCATGACTGGTTCCAGATGGACTTGGCGCCGGCCCAGATAGCCTTGTACTGGACAAACAGCTCAGCCATGGAGCAGCACACCATGACCATGACGCCGGGCCAGAGGAGCCAGTAGCGGGGGGAAGGCGTCTCCTTGCCGAGGTTGGCGAGGCTAGAGAAGGAATAGTATCCGTTCCACTTGGGATCGCCGTCGCTGAGGTCCTTGCCGATGCACTCGCCGTAGTGCACCAAGGCGGGGCCGATGATGGCCCAGGCGGTAAGCGAGCCGATGAACATGGAGATGGCCGGGTTGAGACCGATCAGGATACCGGAGCCGATGAAGGCGGGCGTCCATTCGAAGTACCAGCCCCAAGACTCGATGTTAAGGGCCCAGCTAGTGTAGCCGCTCCAGATATGGATCCAAGTGAAGACGTGCCAGTCGTAGAGAATGCCGACGGCGTAGTACGAGGCGACGCGGTGGACGAGTGCGCCGAAAAAGCAGACGGCAAGGCACTTGAGCTTCTTGATGGCGTCGATGCTACCAGCGGCGCCGGCATGCATGGACCGGATCGTCAGGGCGACGGCCGTCGCGGTGGGGAACATGAGCTTCAGCTCACGAGCGACCTGGATGATGAAGAAACGGCGGAGGGGCGTGACGTAGAAGATGCCGATGAAGGAGGTGACGAGAGTGATTGTGAAGATAATGCCAATGTCGTCCTTGGGTGAGTGGCCCTTGTCCATGACACCGAGTTGGTACATGGCGGGGATCGCTGCGACGAAGATGCCGCCCGTACCGCCGGCGCCCGTAGCGGCTGCCTGAACGATCGAGTTCTCCTGAGGACCAAACATGCCGCCGATGATAGGAACCCTTCCTCCTGCCTTGTCGAGCAGCTTAAGAACACCGTAACCGAAAATGGCGCCGAACATGTTGGCGCTGAATGTGAAACCCGTCTTAAGACCTGTCATCGGGTTAGCATCAATTGCGCTTGTCGCATCGCATTGGGAGCAGCGCGCTTGCATCTGCCAGGACAGAAAACTCACCGAGGTAAAGATTGGAGGCGCAGACCAGCGAACCCAAGATACAACCAGTAATGACGGCGCGGACGGTAAGCGGGTTCTCCTCGTGCGGGATCGAGGGATCCATGGCCAGCGGGCGGTAAAGGTCCTCCTCTTCAAGATCCTCCGAGTCGGTGCCGACCTTCTCGACCTCGACGTCGTGGGTCTTGATTTCGCCGGCATCCTCGACAGGCGGCTGGCTCTCGACAAATGGCCGCACCACCCCAGCGGCCGCTGTGGCCTCGAGGGACTTGTTCTCGTCCGCCATGGTGGTTAGTGGGTTTTCCGTGTCGCTATCGCTCTCAAAAAGTTCAAGACCACCAGTGAGGCAGGACTCCCTGCCTGTGGCTTGGTGGGGTGGGCGCGATTGACAGGACCCGAAAGGATAAGACGTGAAGCGGTTAAAAAAAGACAAGAAATGGGGGGGAACGCGATGGCATGCAAGCGGGAGCGATGTATTTAAAGTAATGCAGCAGTCAAGTCGCGGTCAAATTGCTTGCCCTAGGTTGGGTGCGCGCGCCGAGTCGCTTCCAGACGAGCTGCCAAGTGCGGTAGAGGCCGAACCAGAAGCAGAATGTGGTTCGTCTGCGCTTATCCGGTTTCATTGCCACCGGGGCCAACCTGCACCTTGCGCTGCCATGTGCTGCTGTCCCGTCTTTGCTCCGGGGCGGCGTGATAAGGGGAGGGATCAGAGATGGGATGGAAACGCTCTGCCGCGGATTCGACTCCCCTGGCGTGCAGCACCCAGCGCGCCCCCGGCTCCGGTGGGGCATACTAACCGATTGGCATTCAAGTGCAGTCGGCCATTCAATGATTCGCCGGAGCGACAAGCACAACCCAGAATAGGCAGGTCAAAAGCCGTCGATTTCTATGTAAAGAGGAAAAGCGGGGCGCGCCGCTACCTCCCGGGAGCTTTTGCGAGCGTGCGGTCTGGGCGGCGCGCACTACGGTAGCGGAATGTTTATACTTATCGAGGCAGCTGATCTTGGAAAGGTCCTGCCCATCAAAGTGTGGGGTATCAGAATCTTGAATTTTGCCCAAGTCCCATCTTCCTCCAACACGCTGCTGCTACAATGCAGTTATGCGCATCAATGTTAAGCAACTTCTCCTTTTGCTGAATTCAATCACGGACATCAACTGCTCGCAACGATTGACCGCGGGGGGCAACACGATCGACAAGTTAGCAACCGTGCTCCGAGGCTTGGTGCGTCAAGCATTTCGAGGGCGACCAATGCGCCAGATGTGATTGGCTGGATTTTCTGGGCCCAATATTCGAAGAGGGCAGGTTGGCTGCCCCAGCCTGCAGAAGCCACCATGCCGGGAACAGCAGGCAGTTGGGGGTTCCGCTTGGCTTTGGCCCATCCCCCGCTGTTTGCTGAAACGGCGAACACTCGCAGCACCCCATGCCCTTTACACGAGACTCCAGTGCCTCCCCGAAGATCGCAGATCCACCGCCAGCGGATTTGCTTCCAGAACAGGCTTGGGCATCTGGTTCTTCTTGAGGCGTTTGAAGAAACCAATACTCCGGAGGGCGCAAAGTCGGGACGTGGCGCGAGATCGAAGGTGCTATCATGCAACAGCGGCATCAAAAATAACTGATAAGGTAGGTCAAATTTGCTGGTCTTGGCAATTTTGGAATCTGGTCTCATCGGAGCTTGGAATGACCCGTTCTCAACGCTCCTCGAGGGGTATTGGCCTGCCAACCGTCGACTCACGATTGCGTACTTCGTATTGACAGCCGCATGTTCCCCTTTTAAAAAGGCAGGTATTCGATCAAAACGCAGTACGCAATATACCACTAGCGGAGGTCCGCCGTTGTGTGTAGCACACACAACAACCCCCGACCAGGTCGCCATGTGATGGATCCGTCTCTTTGACCCACGGATCCGGCTTCCGGACTTGGCAGACCCCGAGTTCGGGATGCGAAGGAACACTCTGGTGACTCTTTCAAAGCCGACTTTAGGGTTGCTGCATGGATCGGCCGCGTTTTTGATCACTGGAGCCCCGACAACTTGGATGCACGCAGTCATCTGCGATGGCGTGCAACATGCCTTGCAGCAGTCTAGGCGCCAGGATCTGAGATCGCTCGAGATTGTCTCGGGGCTATCCGTAACGGTCCATGTGGTTGCTAAAGTGTGGTGGCATACAGAGGATATACACTACGAGGAGAGTGGCTTTGCAGAAGAGTGAAAAAGCTCGAACCATATCACTGTCAGCGCCAGAGGCAACGGTTTGCCCGCTTACGGAGCCATTCCTGCAGGATCTGGCCCAACTGAGGCAAGACCATCGTTTGTTCACCAGAATTGCGCTTCACCTGCCGGTATCCAATCTTAACGGGCAGGCCAGCCGAGATCCGTTTGCAGCTTCGCGTGGCTGTCTCTTGGGATTCCTGTCGCGTGCCTGTATTTCCCGGCCACGACCAACACCAAGCACCTGCCAATCCAGGCAAGGGGCTAAGGCCGATTCAACGATTAAGGTCCAATCATGCAACGCGGCGCGTGGCACAAAACGGCCGTGTAGGACTTCTTGGTGGCGAGGAGGCCATCTTGTGGCAACAAAACCGCTATTATGGACCAAAAGCCCTTCTCATGCCTTTACGGACTCAAAGTTCGCAGAGAGGATTCATTATCGTTTTTTTTTTTCATGTGGTCTCCGTCAACCGGATGTTGTACGCAAAGCGGGTGGAGCTCTTTGCACGTTCCACCAGCTTTACCAACTTCGACAAGCGCCGCCAAGCCGAAAAGGCTTGTCTCCTGCCGTTCCTGCAACAGCCCGCTCGCTAACCACCCTTCCGGCAGGCTAGCGGCTGCATGGACGAACTAGCCCGAGCCATGGCTTCTCGCGCTAACTAAACCGCGTCCTGTGTTTGTCGGCTCGCAGGACCGTTATAGCAGCTCGGGAGGAAGGCGACCAGTTCGACAGGGAACTAACGAATTTGTGTTACTGTTGAAGTGCCACCCATGCTGATGTTGGAACAACTTGATGCCTCAGAACGCCGCCAGCTTTGCCACGTCGTACTCCGCAGTGTCGAGTGGCTGCCAACAAACTCATCAACTTCGCCAATGCTCGCTAACTCGTCGACCAGAACAACGGCGCAATCCACCACGCTCAGCCGCATAATGGATTTGTGCCTTGCTGAGGCGGCGACAGTCATTTTGAGTCATTCCCACAGCAATCAGTTGCGGCTCTGGTTCCTGGCCGCGAAAAAATCGTTTAGACTCTGGTAGATGGCATCGACGCACCGTGGTGCATCTGTTTTGTGTAGGTTTCATGGACCGCGGCTGGGCTAGATCACGAGTTACGGTGTCGCCTGCCAAGAGGAGCTGTCAGCTGAAACAATGCGGATCTTAATGGTAGGAATGGAGCTCAGCAGAAATGCACATCGATCTCGTCTGCCCTCGCAACTGCTGTAGTGTAATGACTCAAAAGGCTCGCCCCTTCGACCTCCCAACATATTCATACTTCGGTGACCTTAGTCAGCTGGCCCTGCGATACCTCCAGAATCTTGTAGATGTCGGCCCCAATACACGCAGGAGCGGAGCCTGAGCTGCCGCTCGTAAATTCAAGGAAATGCACTCGGCACAGGACAAGACGCCGATGGTAGATAAGCATGCAGAAAACTGTGTCCCTCGTCATAGCAGCCATAATCTTATGGCTCGGCCATTCCCGAAACATAGCGCCGCCAAAATCGCCGGCCGTCAAGACTTTACTTATTATTGCAAGCGTTCCTTTTTTGCGGACGACTTAGTCATGGTTACCACGGACATTTTGCCCGTGATACATGGGCACAGCTTGGCTATATGCTCGGGTTAAGAGGGGTGTGGTTGTGGGAGTTTGCGGAACTGCCTAGAGTTGTCAAGAGCCTGTGACAGGCTACTGCTGCCATGTTGAAAGAACTTGTGACTAAGGTATCTGCAGAACATCTACTATGATAGATACGACGCTCTGGTATGTAGTCCAGACTCGAAACTTTCAAGGCAGAGTCGGAATCTGGTTTTAATTTACCACTGCTCTTCCTGGAAGGGCTTCGTAGTTGCCTGTGCTTTGAATCCAGAAGAGTCGCGGTTGCGTTATCAGATGCTCGCTACTTCTCCCCGTAAAGCTGCATATCCCTCGGCTTAAGATCTTCTACCGTGTTCAACTTCTGTATGCAGTCTGTCAGTCCTCCTTGAAATTACTGCGCTCGTCAAGCTGATGGGAGCTCCCACGGCGTTGCCTCACAAATTCCGCCCTCGAACCGATTCGTCGCTCGTTTCGATTGTGTGACGTTCTCACAGGAGTTCTCCGCCGTTATTGCAAACAGAAAGATTAAATAACTCAGCATCATGTTTCTTGTTTCAGCGCTGACTGCCGCCATCTTTGCAATTGGAGTTGCTGCAGGTCTCTTGCCCCGATCCTCCATTGCTTCAGAGATCCATCGCTCGGGTAGCTTCTCACTCAGGCAAATCCGTAATCCAAACTTCGTCCGAAATGGCCCGATTCAGCTTGCCAAAATCTACCACAAATATGGGGTGCCTCTTCCCAGCGATATAAAAGCAGCGGTGGCGCGAATTCAACGTAACACGCGCAAACGATCCAACGGCAGCGCTGAGACCCATCCAGAAGCCAACGATGTTGAATATTTGACGCCAGTTTCCATTGGGACTCCCCCGCAGGTTCTCAATCTCGACTTCGACACGGGGTCCAGCGATCTTTGGGTGTTTAGCTCTGAGACCGCATCTAGTGATGTCCAAGGGCAGACCATCTACGACCCGAGCAAAAGCTCTACGTCCCAGAAGCTGCAGGGATACACATGGCAAATCTCGTACGGCGATGGCAGCTCCTCGAGCGGCAATGTTTACACCGACACGGTCGACGTCGGAGGGCTGACAGTCCCGTCCCAAGCCGTCGAGGCTGCAACAAAGGTCTCGGACGAGTTTACCTCGGACCCCAACAACGACGGCCTCTTAGGCCTCGGTTTCAGTTCCATTAACACCGTCAAACCCGTGGCACAAAAGACGTTTTTCGACAATGCAAAAGACAAGCTTGACGCCCCCGTTTTCACAGCTGACCTCAAGGCCAGTGCGCGTGAGTGACTGCTCGTCTCACCCAATCCAACACTTTCTTCTCCCCCGCCTTTGAAACTGACATGACATTTCGCGCAGCCGGACACTTCAACTTTGGCTACATCGACCACGGCGCCTACACGGGCACCATCACATACACGTCCGTAGATAGTAGCGACGGATTTTGGGCGTGGACATCGCCGGGGTACGTGGTCGGTTCGGGTAGCTTCAAGAGCACCACGATCCAGGGTATTGCGGACACGGGTACGTCCCTGCTCCTTTTGCCCAGCTCCGTGGTTTCGGCCTACTACGGGCAAGTGAGCGGCGCGCGGTACGACAGCATTCAGGGAGGCTACACGCTCCCCTGCAGCGGCACGGTGCCTGATTTCGCTTTCGGGGTTGGCAACAGCAACACCACCATAACGGTACCAGGGGATTACGTGCGGTACGCCGCGACCGATTCAACCGGGGTGACCTGTTTTGGTGGGATCCAGGCGGATACGGGAATCGGGTTCTCCATATACGGAGACGTTGCCCTCAAGGCCGCATTTGTCATCTTTGACGGCGGCAAGCAGCAGCTGGGCTGGGCGCCGAAACCTTTGAGCTCATTGACCCGGGTGATTTGAAAAAACCTGACGACTGAAGTTCGGCACTGGGAACGGGGAAGCGAAGCAAGCGCTCGTTCCTACCCATACCATACCCACATTCTTACATCTGATGGCGAGGTTCTTCATTTTATTTGCTTCTCAATTTTTATTTTCTTGTTTCAACATATACTTCTATTGCTCGGGTCGCTTAAAGTAGGGATATTGTATCAAAGGTTTCCCGGGCACTGCGAACTTGAAGGGCTGGTCTAGGCTGGATATATTAGTTAATTCGTATAAGTTGGTCCGGAAAGAGCACCACGCGGATCAAGGTGAAAATGGGGGTTATTGTAGGACTCGCACCTTTGAAGAAAATGTATCATCGTGGATCGCGCTCGATGTTGAGTGCTCCGCATGGCTTATTCAGAAAATTGATCTCCCTGATTGGTGATCTGTGCACGTCATCATAGTTAGAGCCGCAACACAGTTGCGAGATCTAAAGACAGTTACGGCAGGTTTGCCCAAGAAGCTCATTGCTCGAACATTAAGATTGAGGGATATGCTAGACGCATAAACACGATGCATCTGTTGCAACTGTAACAGAAAGACGTAAGTCAAGCCTATGTCCGAATTAGGCAAAAATGAGGTCGTGCCCGGGTTCGAACCGGGGTTTCTGGAAGGGTTGACGAGTCGTCAAAATCCAGAGTGATAACCACTACACTACACAACCTATTTTACGAAGTTGCCACATACGGGCTCTAATGCAAGTTTATAAACACCATTTCCGATTGGACAAACCGAAATAATCTCGCTGTTCATGCGGACAAGAGTCTCGAAAAGGCTCTCAAGTTAATCACATTGAATCTGTATACAACTCAAGAGCGTCAAGGCTAGACACCAGTACTCGCTAGGCTTTCGCCTTGGGTGCCGCAGCGTCCCTCTGGCATCATTGTTCGGGTATCTTATCAATGCCGTATCCTCAACGCCATTCCCGATGCTCTAATGCGCTGTACTTCAAGAAAAAAAATCAAATCCCAAAAAAAAAACACCCTTTGAACTTTATGAACCTTGCTCCTCCTCGTCCTCAATGATTGGAACCTCGACCACAAACTCGGCGCTAGCCTCGTCTGCGTCGGGCTTCAGAAAAGCAAACGCAACCGAGCACATGTCTGACAGACCCTTCTTGCCAATAGCGTCGGTCTCCGCTGCCTTGATCGGCTTCCACCCTTGTTCCAGGTCGTTCGGGTTCTTGGGAAGTGCGTATGCTATCTTGACCTCGCTGTCGTTCGCCGGCACGGGCGTTACTTGAGACTCGGCGGGATTGGTAGAGGTGCTAAGGCCTTTGGGGTATCGGTCTTGTAGGACGGAGAGAAGCTCGGTGGTAAGACGTGAGAAAGACCAGTCGGCCATCGCAATTAGGAATATGGTATGAATGCCATATTTCAAGCGAATCGAGAGCTCAGGGTCTTCGAGGGTCTTCGGAGGCTGGTAACAGCGAGAACGTTAGCGAGTCGGCGTCAGCCAAATACCCTAGTCTGGCTCGGCGGAGTTTTACCATCTTATGTTTTTGCAACTCAGAAAAATCTGGACAAATTGAAGCAGAACGGACTATCGTGTGGAAGTTTTCTACGAGTGTGAATATCGACGGTTGCACATGGACGCTTCGATTGCCAGGAGTGGATGGAAAGGCAGTTGCCTGCTTGCCGGGCCCCACCCCGGTACCACGCTAGTTTAGCTGGTCGGGAGCTTGGACCATCACTTCATTCAGAAATCCATTTTCGAGCGCTGCACGACTAACTTGACAGATCGGATCCGATTTGTAAAGGACGCTCACGGCTCGCCACTGGCGATGCGATACATTTGAACAACTTCCAAACTCCCGTTGTCAGAACAATCGTCTGCATGCGACGATACAATGGCTGCGGCAGACGATGAGGCAGCCTCACAGCTGCGGCGTGAGCAGCCTCCGCCGCTATCCCGGGCAGAGGTCGATCAATTCTATCAGAACTCTCGCCTCTCCCTTCCCGCGCCCTTGCGAATCCCGATGGCTTCAATACTATCCTTCTGCGCTGGATTTACTCTAGGCACGGCCCAGGGCGGGAAAATGGCTGGTCTACGGTTCCGCGCTGAGCACGCCCACAAGCTGCCCACGAGCACGACCGGCTGGTACCTTTACCACAAGAGCAAGAATTACCAAATGGCGTACGGCGGAATTCGTGAGGGCTTCCGGATGGGCTTCAAGGTGTCATTCTGGACCACGGCCATGTTCGGCATTGAACAGATGTTTGATTCGTACCGCGGAACCGCCGACATGTTCAACACGGTGACATCGTGCGTCACCGTTGCGGGGGGCTTTAGTCTCTGGAGTATGTTCGCAATACTGTATTGAGATGTACTGCCTGGTCTCAGAATTCCGCTAACGCCATTGCTCCGGTACAGATCGCTTCTCGTTGCCGATGACAGCTCGGACGACAAAAGCGGCCCTTGTCGCTGGGTTTGTGTACGGAGGCTTGCAAGATATCTTGGGCATAGTAAGAGGTCGTCCCATCAGATACGTCGACGGAATCAGACAGCGATTGGGATTTCCCCGGCAAGAGACGTCGAGTGTGCAGTAAAGGGCATCTGGACTTGTCCTGCAAGGCCCCGACGGACCGATTGACCGGGCTTGCTGCGGACCACTCCAATTCGGCGCTGGCCCCTTTTGGCAGCCCAAGTCCGGAGCCAATCGATTTTCAAGCATGTCGAACGAGAAACGACGCATTCCGAGTAACCACCCCACGCGCCTTCGGCGCCGATAACGGGTCACCTGACCATCCCATCCCCTACAGACGACGCCGATATCAACCGCTGAACATCGTCTCCGCTCGAAGATTCGAGGCCAGGATTGGGCCGGTACAAAGTGACACTGCGGCTTTACTGGCGTCCTTAGGCTGGCAATTCTGTTCCATTGACGAGCTCGGCCTGGATTGATGGAATTGGGTCCATTTGGCCGCTCTAAAGCCGCGCTCAACTGGTGCTAGGCCGCTTGGCGAGCCCCACTTCGAAGCTTCTGTGAGCCCTGGACGCTCATCGTGGGGCTGCAGAGCGATGCCGGCAGATAGCGGACGCCCCACCCGCGCGGCTATCTACGGTTTTCCAATAATGGGACCGGCGATAACATCATCGGGTGCATCGCCAGCCATGACAAAGGGGCGTCTGGACGCACAATGACAATCATCTTGTCCCGTAACCCGTCTTGGGGGATTGGTGGGTTCTGGTGCATTCTGCACTTTTGGGGTCTGCGATACCGGTGGGAAAAGGGCCGATGAACATGCTGTTGGCCGATTATAATCTACGCCGTTCGTCTTATCAATAGAGGACTCGCCATTGACGCAACCACAAGTTCTCGGCTGCCTTTTTAAAACATATAGACTGAAATTGGTCTCACCCTGATTTCGTCCTGGTTCACCACGCGCCATCTCTTTTGCAGAGCATAGAATAACCACCGGCACCGCGCGCACTGTCACGTCATGGCACCGTTCCCCAGGCCCATGCCTGGTATCCTCCCACCATGTAGCGTAACGAGAGGAAGGTCGACCGTTGCGACCATGCGTGTTCGGACATTGATCTCTCCCATCACGCTTGGGGCTGTCTCACAATCACACCGAGTCACCCAATCAGGGGCACGGCCATCATCGACATCCACACGGTCGTTGCACTCATCCTCAAATCAATCTTCCCCATCTGGGCAGTTTACCGTTGGTGCTGGCGACTTAGCTCCACCGGTGCATGAGCATCAGCTAGCAAAGATGAGCCGACCTGCGCCGCTGGCCGTGCTGCCGTTAACCAATATCCTTCGCTCGCTCATGACGACGACGGTTTCATCCTCACCGATCCTCCTGCCGCCGTCACTCGTCGTGATGTCCCTCCTGACCCACACCACCAGCCAGCTGCTTAACCCCGACAAAAACCCCATTCTCCGCTTCTTCCTCAAGAAGACGTTCTATGCCCAATTTTGCGCCGGCGAGGACGCGCTCGAAGTACGAAAAACCATTGAATCGCTCAAGAAAATCGGCTTCGGCGGCGTCATTTTGGGTTATGCCAAGGAAGTAGTACTTACCGACGCGCAGATGAGAGATCTCACAGCGTGTAGCACTGGCGCCGTGGCGGAGGAATGTGTGCGGACCGAGATCACCCCCTGGGCCAACGGGACAATGGAGACCGTGATGCTCGCCTCGCCGGGCGACTTTGTCGCGCTCAAGTTCACTGGAGCCGGCCGACAGGCTCTCTATGCCCTCTCCAAGCGCTTGCCGCCATCCGAAGCCCTGTCATCCGCTATCGATGGTATCTGCCGACTTGCCGCTTCCCGCGGTGTTCGGTTGCTCTTCGACGCCGAGCAGCAGGCCCTCCAACCAGGCATCGATGACTGGTCCCTTGAGTATATGCGCAAGTTCAACACCCCCGACAGCGCCGTCGTTTACGGGACATATCAGGCCTATCTGAAGGCGACGCCATCGACGCTCAGCCGACACCTTGCCGCTGCGCGCGAAGGCGGATTTGCGCTCGGCGTCAAGCTCGTTCGCGGCGCCTACCTGGGCTCCGACCCCCGTCACCTCATCCACGGTACAAAGGCCGATACGGACGCGGCGTACGACGGCCTTGCCGAGGCACTTTTGCGGAGGCGATGGAACGGCCAGCTCAGGCCACAGAGCGAAAGCGGCGAGAATGCGGCGTTCCCCAGCGTGAGCGTCGTGCTCGCCACGCACAACCGTGAGTCCGTTCTCAGAGCGCAGGCAATCCTTTCTGAGGGCAATGCCGACCACACTGACGTGGCGTTTGCCCAGCTACAAGGTATGGCGGACGAGGTCAGTTGCGAGCTGGTGACGAGAGGAGCCGCCGACAAGACGCCGCGGGCCTACAAGTACCTTGTCTGGGGGTCGACGGGAGAATGCATGAAGTATTTGCTGCGGAGGGCGCACGAGAATCGGGACGCAGTGCAGCGGACCCGGGCTGGGCGGGATGCCATGCGAGCCGAGCTTATACGGAGGATTAAGGGGTTGTTTGGTTTGTCCACCTGAGGCGGTTTGAGTTCGGATTGCATCGGAAGGGGTGTTTGGGATGCGGGAGTTTCAGGAGCAAGTGCTTTTGTCTGAGGGATTCACGTCATCACGGTTCTTGCGTCCACGAACGTCAATCTAGGTAGCGGTGCGTATAATGAAACTGCTTTGATCAACTGGTCGTGACAGGTGGTGTCGGTGAGTGAGATTGTAACTGCTGTATGCGGAATTATGGGGCCTTTGGTCGCGCTGAATTGAAGCTCGAGGTTTTGAGGGAAGCCTCAAAGGAGACTCGAAAGGAAAATCAGCCGCTCTTGTCAATATCTAGCGTGGCCCAATGACGCTGATTCCGAGCGGTCACTCCTTGACTGTTTTTACCACGATTCTCAACGACATATCCTCTGTTCCAGGTTACATTTGGCACTGCACAAAATCACGTTGGCGGCAACCGGTATATCCGATGTCTGGTCCCAGTTTGGCCCCGTTGCCGACCTGTCGCTCTTTGGTGCTAGCCCTCCGGCAGGCTGGTTTGTGGGACCTCTTGCCGCCTACACGATGCCATTTGATACCTCATCCTGAACCTTACAACCCCCGTAGCGCCATACCCATGATGGCCAGCTTCTCACTCTGCTTCCGCTTATCCTGCTCGTCCGCGACTCGATCTAGTGCCGGAACACCGTTGAGACGGTAGTACTTGCGCACTTTGGGCCAGTCTGTCGTTTTAGCTAATTCATCATCCGTTAAGGGTGTTGGCGTTCCCTGCACCTGCTGGCTCAGATGCTCCCACACGGCCTGTTGTGTTTGTATTGTTGTCGAGCTCTCATCTTGCGCATTCGATGTCGGCACCACTTTGACCACGACTAGGTCCTTTGTCTTGCTTGGGGTGATGCCCCACCTCCGGTAAGCGTCTGCGATCTGGGCAGCGTTAGCATGAGCCGAGGGAAAATTTTTGAAAGGAACTAGGGCTATACGTTGTTGTTTATGTTCAGGGACACCACAATCTCCGAGTGCACATTGGGTGTCCGGAGGTTCCCATCTAGCAGGACATTGACAGCGCTGTAGATGGCCGAGAAAAGGTGTAACCGGGAGATTACCGAGGATGCATCTATGAAAGCGTACTCAAACTCGCTGTTCCGTGAAAGTAATTGCGCATAAAGAAAGTCGGCATTCGATACGTCGCGGAAGAAAGCAGTATAGATCTGGTAAGATGGGGGGATGTGTTCAAGATCAAGCCTTTCTAGAGCCATATCTGCAGTGCCGGTGGTTCTGGATGCTTGAGCGTCGACCTGGTTCTTAGGTGTCGTCTTCGGCGAGCTTGTCGTCTTCGGCGAGCTCGTCGTCTATCGGCAAGAGGTACGGTATACCCGCTGTGTACGGCCCAATAGTATGAAGGTCAACAAGTTCGTACAAATAACTTTGGTCTGAAGCTTGAGTCTTCAGTGTCCATTTTGGAGGGGCAGCGCGGGGTTGGCCGCTGACTACCTGGCCTGCAGATGTGGGGCTTGCAGCTGCAGCAGTGGGCATGAAGGATGCACATTGACAACCCAGGATGGCGGATCCACTTCGATGCTCTTATCCGTACTTGCAGTGCATCATCCGCAAATATTTAAATTGTGATTTTACTAGGTCCTTCATAGCGAAATACAATTGGTGGCTGAGCACGGATTAGCAGGTATTTACCCCATTGTGGCGGTGAATATGTATTGCAGGCACACCTTGCGAGAGGTTGAAAGAAGCTTAGGGTGGTGTGGATAATAAACTCCTTTAAACGCTTGCTAATCACACTGTGTGCTGCCGATGCCGCGCCGAGCTTAACCTTGTCAGTCTGGGCAGAATTCCCGGCGGTTTGGAGACGCGCGCTGCATCGAATTAGAGGATTCTATCGCCCCTGAACATCTGGAATCTGGGGCGGCAATCTCCATCTCCCCCGTTCATCGATTTCGGCAACCCCGTTCCGGTCCCCGATCCTTGACACGGCCAAGCACGAGGCACGGGCGGCTTCCAAGCGGTTTTCATTGTGCGTCGAAAAGGCATCGCGACTGCAGTCTGAAGTGACGCTGCCCTTCCGACACCTCGCCGCCCGTGTTGGCGCGGCACGACATCCCCGCGAAACTGGAAGCGCACCGGAACCTGCCGGTCGCCGAACACGATGCCCCAAGCCCGTCCATCCAAGCGGCCCAGCGACAGCGGCGACGGGCCAGCCGACTCGACACCGGCGCCCAAGGTGAAGCTGGCGCGTCTCGAGCGCGGCCCTGAGGAATTCTCCAACGTTGTCAAGAGCAAGCTGCAGTCGTACACGCGCACAGGGCAGGCATGCGACCGATGCAAGGTGAGCATATGGCTGCTGCTCGCGCCCCAACCTGCGCGCGCAGGTTCCAGACTGACCGTGGCCTTGTGCAGGTTCGCAAAATTCGCTGTGACGCCCTCCCAGAAGGCTGCTCGCATTGCGCCACCCAGAACCTCGAGTGTTACGTTACCGATCGCGTCACGGGCCGCACCGAGCGGAGGGGATATCTGCAGCAGCTCGAACGCGAGAAGGGTGCCATGCTCGTCCACATCCGCGAGCTCGAAAAGTTGCTTGAGAACAATGGCGTCGAAGTACGACCGTGGCAGTGGCCCGGATACACCACTACGTACCCTCCAGGCGTCAGTTTCGATCACCTTGGCAACCCGGTTCAGGACCCGTCATCCAAGGATCAATGGCACCAGGTTGGCTTGGTGTGGGTTAAGAACAGCCAACAAAAGATGCCAAACAACAACAATAACAACAACAGTCATGGCCAAACACCGTGGTCACTCCTCTCATCCAGACCGAAAGAGAGCTATCTGGGCGTTTCGTCAGACAGCGCCCCTCTGAGTTCCATCAAGGGAACGACGTTGTCTATTCTCGGGACCAATATCGATATCACCTGTTTTGACGCCCCAGATATGGATGAGCCGCCCCCCGGAACGCCCATCGGCTCGCCGCTCTATAACAAGTCCGCCATGGCTTTCCTGCAGTCCGCCCTGAATATCAACCCTCCGTTGACAAACGTGGAACTGCCCGCGAAGATGGAGGCCTTCCGATACGCTGAGTGGTATTTCCTCATGATACAGCCGTTTCTTCCAATCCTGCACAAGCCCTCTTTCATGCAGCTTGTAGGTTCTCTGTCCTTCTACCATCCCAAACCTTGTACTGATCTCCGCAGTTAACACGCATCTACGACGACCCTACATGCAAGCCGACAGTGCCAGAATTGGTCATCGTGCACATGGTACTCGCCACCATTTACTTTCAGTACGGTGTCAGGAACCGAGAGGAGCCCGAGAAGCATGCCCAACTGAACGACCTCTCCAACAAGCATTACCACTGGAGCTTGAGCAAGTTCTTTGATCTCGTTTCCTCCCAGTCTGTGACGGCCGTCCAGGCGCTCGCTATGATTGCCTCTCATACCCGCAACTTCCCCAAGCCCGAGTGTTCCCTGGCTGTGTCGAGTTGGGCTTTTGGCAAGGCCGTCGAGATGAATTTACACAGAGCCGTCAAAATAGCGGGCGGTGGTACGACATTAGATAACGAGCTGCGCAAGAGGGTCTGGTGGGCCATCCTTGCCATCCTGTGCACGCTGAACGGCCGTCTCGGCCGGCCCATGCCCATCTCGGTGGAGGAATTCGACGTCGAATTCCCCGTTGCTATTGACGACCAGTACATTGGAGAGGAAGGGATCCTGGACCCATCCAAGATCGGTCATTGCAACTACCACGCAGGGTTGATGGGGTTTAAGATCACACCTTTGTTCATCGAGATGTACTCCAAAATCTACAGTGTACGGCGCGACCCCAGCAAGTACGTCCAAGTGGTCACTCAACTTGAGGAGGCGCTTCGCAACCTTCTGGAGGGACTGCCCGACGAACTCAGGGTGGAGAAATGCCAGCCCGGAAACCGGATGTTTGCGCTTTACACGCAAGCCTTCTGCTTGGAGTTCACGCTGTGTCTGAGGCACCCATCCGTCTGCCTGACCGATGACCCGAAGATCTGTGCCGAAAACACCAGGATCTGCGAAGACGCTGCTCGCAAATTGCTCAAGGTGGTTGGGTCGCTGTATAAGCTCAAGTCCTTGGACACGACCTGGTACCAGCAGGCAGTTTATGTCGCCGCCATATTTTCGGCTCTGGTGGCGCACTGGCAGCGACGCTACGAGACTACAGCGCTCGAAGTCGCCACCCTCCGTGAGGACATGTCACTATGGTTGTGCATTCTCGGGGAAATTGGGAGGCTTTCAGGTAGGTTTATTTTTTTTTTTTTTTTTTTTTTTTTTTTTTTAGCTGCTGCCAAACTTCTTTCTCCCTACTGACACGGAGCTAGGCACTGGCAGCCGCCTGGCTACCGAGGTGGGCGGAATTATCGAGCGCACCATTAACTGGATCGAGCAGGACATGGGCCGCAAGCCCGAGTCCTCGGCCGGCCAGCTACCCAGCAAACAGCAACAACCCTCGTATCCAACCCCCGCCAAACCGAAGCAACATATAGAAAACCCGCTGGTTTCGGGGGGTGTCAACACGGTCGCCTCCGAACACCGCAGTGCTGGTGCGACCAACGGGAACGCCTACTACGATGCAGGTGTAGCGGCCCCGACCGCTGCGTATCCGTCTCTTAACTATGGCGACCAGACGAACGGCGGGGCCGCGCTGAACCACAACGGCAACGGAACAGTCGACTCGACAGACGGCGCACAGTATCTGTATGCGGCAGCGTCCGCCGCCACGGCAGCAGCAGCGCCCAATCCAACGGCCGCGATGGAACAAGCGGCAGCAGCTCAGAACCCATTGATTGCCTTTGCCTCGCAGGCAACGCAGCATGTTGCAGGACAGGCGACAGATAACTGGCAGACACAGACGTCGCTGATGGCACATCCGGCGGCGCCCGGCAATCCGTGGCAGGACTGGACAAACGCCATCCAAGACACCCAAGATCGATACAGCGCCAATGCGTTGCTCACACTCAATGCAGGACGGCCTGGCGATGTCGGCACCGGCACAGTGGTCGATCATGTCGGCCAGGGAGACGCGATGCCCAACCCGCATGCAGCCGGGCAGTGGCCGCTTCTGTTGTTCCACGACGGGTCCGGTAACGTGAGTGGACCATAGGCATGGCGTGCATCCACGTCATCTCTTTTGTTGGGATGCTCTATTCGAAGTGCTATTGATACCACATGTGCCGGTCTTTTTGCCTTTTCAGCGCGGTTTTGCTGACCTGATGGACCGCCGTTGCCTGGAGCGGACAACAGCCTGTGGTGGATGACGCCTAAAGGCGTGGTTTAATCTTTGGTCATCTTGTTACGAAGGGCGCGTTGGTGTTTAGGAGTCGATCTGAAGTCAAATAGGTTACATATGCTGGCTTGTTCTTGGCTTCCATTCAGGGCTGATTCACTGGATATACCCAAGGTACATTTGTCCTGGGCGACTGGGACAAATTTGCAATATAATACCTAACGGCGGTTTTGTTTTCATGTATGTTAGTATGGATGGTATAGATTATGGGGTGAGCTTGCACGGAACGGCATTTGGAGCATTCAATCACTGTAAAATGCTTCATTTCTTTCTCACAACCTGACGGAGTTCAAAGATACCTTCTTGATGATCATCAACGGCTTGGGTGCTAGATGTCCCAGCCGTTCATCACATGCCCTGAAGTTTGGAAGACGTATGCTTATCTTGGCCTTATGAGATTGAGACGAGGACTGGTGAGCGGAGGAAATTGACCTCAGCGAGATAGAGCCGACGTTAGGGGTTGTTGATCCGTCACAGAAGTGTACCCTAACCCTTTAGCCCCTGAAACCCGGGGACCCTGCAGCTGCCTGCCAAGCCGTCAGAGTGCAGACGCAGGACCCTTTTTCGGCACCCCAATTCTGTCTCTGAGTCGCCTTCGCCAATCAACCGCCAACAGCATCGTCAATCGTTTGCCTCTTTTTTTTCTTTGTATTTTCATTCTTGTCTTGCAGAGACACGGGCAGCGGGCGCCCCATGCCGTAGTCTTGATGACGCGCCTGACCCCCACCGCGCTCCTCCGCCATGGCCTGCGATTCCTGATTCCGCTGTCGATCGCCCTTACAGTCTACCTCTACCTCTACCCAGTCTTCAATACCTGCGCCTTCCCGCTGCCGCCCGACCCGACCGGCCCCTCAATCTTGGCCGACACCGGGCGCGCGGCCTTTTTCGAGACTGCCAAGGTGCATTGGCACACTGCCGCAGGCACCGCCGAAAACCCAACAGTGCTCGTTCCCTCGCGAGCGCCCGCGCCGTTTCGTCTCCTTGCGCTCGGCGACCCGCAGCTCGAAGGGGACACCTCGATCCCGACTGACTACCTGGGCGTCTTCCCGCATGCGAAGAAACTGTTCCGACATGTAACGTTCAAATCGAGCCACCCATCGCTGCGGCAGCGCATACGACAGAGCTTCCACGAGCTCGTCGACGTCGTATTCGAGGATACGTACCATGCGCTCGAGTCCCTGCGCAAACGTATTGACTTGGTCGGAAACGATCTATACCTTGCACACATCTACCGCACGGTACGTTGGTGGTCGCGCCCAACGCACGTCACCGTGCTGGGCGACCTCCTGGGAAGCCAGTGGATCGACGACAACGAATTCTACCGCCGCGCCGGCCGGTTCTGGAACCGCGTGTTTCGCGGTGCTGAGCGCGTACCGGACGATATTGCCGCTTATCCGGCAGAAGAATATGACCTGGCCGGCAGCCTTGGGGGCGGACCCTTCAACGAGTCAACCGCTTGGGTGCGACGCCTTATCAACGTCGCGGGGAACCACGATATCGGCTACGCCGGGGACATTAACGATGAGAGAACAGAGAGGTTTGAGCGTGCGTTTGGAAAGCTCAACTATGAGCTTCGCTTCGAGCTGCCCCTGGCCAATGCGTCGCTGGCTGAGACCACCTTCGACGCGGACCCGAGTTCGACTCGGCTGGTGCCCGAGCTGCGCATCGTGGTGCTCAACGACATGAACCTCGACACGCCCGTTATCTCAACCAAGCTGCAGGACGACACATATGCCTTTATCAACAAGGTCATCAGCACGGCCGCCGCCGTCGAGTTCCGGGGCCACTTCACTGTCCTCCTGACGCACATTCCGCTGTACAAGCCCGAGGGTGTCTGCGTCGATGACCCCTTCTTCTCTTTCCACGACCACGACGGCAGCCTCCGGGAGCAGAATCAGCTGAGTGCCCCAGCCAGCAAGGGCTTCCTGGAGGGCATCTTGGGCATGTCGGGCAATGTCCGAGCGCCGGGCCGCGGACGTGGCCGGCCCGGCATCATCCTCAATGGACACGATCACGAAGGCTGCGACACGTGGCACTATATCAACCAGTCGGTCGCCGACCCACAGCAGCGCGCGTGGGAGGTCAAGCGCTGGCGCCAGGCCATGACGGCGGGCGTCGTTGGCCACGATGGGCTCCCCGGCGTTCGCGAAGTCACGGTCCGGAGCATGATGGGTGGCTTCGGCGGCAATGCTGGCCTGCTGAGCGCGTGGTTTGACGAGGACAGCTGGGAGTGGAGGACTGAATACACCACCTGCCCGCTCGGGACGCAGCATCTCTGGTGGCTGGTACACATACTTGATTTTATCGTCGTCGTGGGGATTGTATTGCTCGCCATCGCAACCGTGCTGTCGGCTCTTGGATTCAACGTGGACAAGACGGTCGAGGAATCGGTCACTAGGCTCTACACGCCTCAGAGGAAGCTTGGCCGGCCCAGTACGCCTATCAAAGGCGCCGAGGCAGCGGTGAAAAGCGGTAGCTCCGGATAGTGGACGGGACTACCCTGTAGGAGTAGGAGTAGGAGTATTTACTTGCCTGTATAGATCTCACCATACCTATTTCCTTGTTGCCGGAGGGGCTGTAGATTGGTCATGGTGCATGGGAACGCAGCAGAGCACGCAGCAATGCGAGGGTAGCCTGCAGCGGTGATGATATGGCATGCACACAGTCGCATTAGGTCCGGATCGAGTTGACACTTTCAACGAATGGTTGGAGAACCGAACAGCGCCGGAACAACGGAAACACATGTTGATTATTTCATGCTCCAACATTAAACTCGAGACTCATAACACGAGAATTAAAGGTCTGGTCCACCGGAGACGGGCATCTCTGAATCAAATGCCACGTCTCATCCATCCTTTCCGGTGCTGTTTCTTTTTCCCCATTTCTACCCCACCAACGTTGACACAAACCAATACCAAGATCTTGTTAGATAAATGACTACGCCGCTTCACTGGAGTTACCGCGGAGGCTTTGTGAGGCAGAAAGGTCAGCACTCTGCACTCATACGGCTATGCATAAGGGGGAGGCATGCCTGAGCGTCACTCATCGTTGTCCCGGATACTGCGCTCATCACGCGGACTGAGGCTGCATCTGCTTCTGCATCTTCTGCTGCTGCTGCTGCTGCTGCTGCTGCTGGGAGTGGTTTTCCTCACGGTAGGTGTTAATTTCCATCTCCTGCTTCTGGTTGCCCTGCTGCTCGGTATCCTGCATGCCGACGCTGGCCTGGCTCATCTGCGACCGGGCAAGGATGTGGTCCTGGGGCATGGCCTCGTCGTGCTGGGCACCGAGAAGAGCCTCTTTGTGATTGTTGTTGTCCATATTCTCGGCCGGTCGTTGCTGCATCCCGTGTTCCTGTTGAGAATCCATATGCAGTTGATTCTGCGAGGTATGCCTCAGGGAGCCGAAGAAGTTACGGATTTTGACCAGGAGGCCGTCCTTGCAGTGAGAGGAACTGCTGGTGGCACCGTTGGCCATGTTAAGGCGCTTGCCTTCCATGGCAGTGTGCTGGGTGTAAGCCATCTCCTTGGCGGCATAGGAGCGGGACGCGTCCTGTTCATCGATATGGGATTTAGGGGTCTTTTCGACGTGCATCGCTTGATCTTTCTGAATGCCAGAGCTGGCGAGCATGGCACTGGTGTCTTGTTCATATCCAGGGGAGTTGATCTGCGGCGCCTCAAGGGAGTTCATGGAAGAAGGGGCAGGGTGATGAGACCGCTTCTGCTTGGCAGCTTGGGTTGTACCGAGGTTGTCTACATCAGGGACTGCATTGGCGCAGTTGCCTCCAAAGTTGAATCGCGGGAGAGCACTGGCTGTGGCCGCAATAGCAATGCCAAGTATAGCGCGAGTGAGCTTCATTGTAATGGAACCGTGGAGAGAACTTGGGTATAGGGGACTGGTCAGCAGCTGGAGGAATGAGAATCTGAAATGCCACAGTGAGTCCAGCAATACGCCAAACGTTGAGGCAGAACAGCCGGTTTAAATACCAATACCCATCCCCTAGACTCTATCAGTGATTCCTGATTAATGGTAGTTATCACGATTATACACCACGAAACGGATGTCTGTAAATGACCTTGTCCCTCAACCCGTGCTCGGGAGGCTCTGCAACACCGTCTCTGGTTGGGACAAAGCAGATACCCGCCTGTCCATAGCCCAATCTGGAGATCACGAAGTGGACATTGTATCTGGACTGAGAATTCAAAAGTTGATTTCCAAACCTGTTATTTTCTCTTGGATCGGTGACACCGTTTCAAGTAACATCCGCAATGGTTCGTGCACACAATAGCTGGGACAAAGCAACACAAAACGGCAAGGATCTTTGTGTTGTTCTCTACGTATTGTAAGTTAGTAGATATCATCGGCAATATACGGGCGAATTATAGGAGTAAGCAAGGAGTCCTGAGATAATACGCCCAGGGCCGGGGATGTTCTCGATGAGACTTGCAACGTTTCTTCGTAATGATGGTCATCCTTCGGGTTGAGCTATCCCTAAGCCGCGCTGGAGCGAACCAGACCACTGGTTCGTGTGTATACCGTGATTGTCAGGAGTAATGTCAAGTATCTTGTTTTTGTGTCCCGACTGAGAGGGCCCTAAGGACATGCTAGGCTACCTAGGTACATCCGTACTTGAACTGGTTTGTCCAACGTTGCTGTGATTGGCATGACGGGCTGGTAAGATCCATCAGATTGTGGTGCGTAGTACAAATCTGGCGTTTGCGCTTGAAGCGTCGTTTCGCCGGCTAGGCACATGGGCCCGCTTACACTGACTTCCAAGTGTGACACTCGACGGGGCAGAGTACAACGATGACGCTGGACATTGGCTATAATCTGGTGTATGGTACAAGGCCCAGGAGACTAATCCCTGGGCTATTATGCTTCTATACAACCCCCTTTGTCGTACACAACCTGTGTTCTAATGCAACGTCATCTCCATGAGACTCTCTGGAGAGGGAAGTGGGGTTCGTCATGCTTGGTAATACATCATGGTGAAAGGCAGCGTCGAGGTTACGCGCTCATCAGTTGCTCTTGCTCTCCTTGTTCGGCTCCTCAGCCGGGGTGAACCAGCCAAAGAAGGACGACTTCATGCTCTTCATGGCCTCCTTCTGGGCCTTCTCCATGGCCTCCTGCTCCTCTTTAAGCCACTTCTCGCCGTTCTTGCGGATCTCCTCTTCCAGCATCAGATAGTTGCGCATGCCGCGCTCTCGGGCAATATCCTGGAGCATCTTGCCTTTGGCAAACGCCTCCTGGGGGTTCTCCTCGCCTTCAGGAGCGACCATGAGGCTCATATTGCTCGGCTTCAGGCCGAGATGGCTGCTGAGCCAGCTCATGCCTCCGCCGCGTGAAGACTTGGCCTGAATCCGCTTGTTATGCTCCGCACGAGCCAGCGCTTCTCTGCGGGCGAACTCGGTGGGGATGTGGTGGCCTTCAAACGACTTGATAACCTTTCGCACGTCGCTGTACTGCATCGTGTGGATGAACTCGAGGAACGGCACTAGGGACACGAGCTCTCTGTCCTTGGGGTCTCCAGTCCACTTGGGCAAGATTATGGCGTTCTCGGGCTGCGCGCGCACATGCTTGGGTTCGGTGTCGATGATAATGACCTTGGACAGATCTCGGTTCAGATAGGATAGATCCTGTTCCACATTAGCACAATTGAAAGGGGTGCAAGGCACAACGGACGTCGATGGACACGGTCATACCTTGACAATTTCACCATCCTGGTACTTGGTTGCTTCCCGGAACAGTGGCCACATGATGAAGCGGTACGGGTCCAGCTTGCGCACCAAGGGCTCACCCGTGGCAAAGGGGACGGTAGTGAAAAGGACTATTTCGTAGTACTGGCTCAAGTAGTGCAGAAAGTAGTCGACGCCAGGGCGTTTCGCCACCCGCCAGCCGTGCTCTCGCGACCATTCGCTATGCACCAGCATGTCCTCCAAGCTAATGACCAGCGTGTACGGACGCGCGAACGACGGGTCTGGGTCAGGGAGGAGTTTCTCGAAAGCAGGCTCCTGGTAGTAAGACACGGTGCTGCCCATCCGGGCCATGGCGCGCTTCCACCAGAGGCCAATGCCCCAGCCGTTGGGGACCTCGGGGTTCTTCTTGAGCTCTTCCTCGTCCCAGTCTCTGCCGAGGTAGGCAACACCAACGACGGCCGACACACCGGTGAGGGCGAGGGCCCACATGGCCAGTTTCTGGCGGCGGCGCTCGGTCGAAGACACATACGCAGACGCGGGCAACTCGCCCTTACCCCGGCCGCCCCGGCCTCCGGTCTTCGCGGCTTCCTCCTCTTCAACAGCGGACAGGGCGGCCTTGTCAGTCGCGCCCGAGGTCTCATACTCTAGCGTGGACGGAATGCCCTGCGTGAGATCGGGGAGCTTGGAGAGGTCTGGTATCGGTTCTTGAGTGGGTTCTTGAGGGGCGTTGGACTCGGATACCCGTTCGGCAGCCGGTTCCTTTGGCGGTTCGGGGGTAGACTGGGAGGCAGACTGAGACGCGGCGCTGCCGGGTGGTGGTGGTGACGGCTTCTGTGCGTGCGAATTTGGCGAGGTCGCAAATCGCGATGGCTGCTGCTTGTTGTTCTTTGCCATGCCCCGGCTCCAAATAGCGGGCATGCTCCGCGGTCGGAAGGCAGACGGAGCCGCGAGAGTCGCCGCCCTCAGGCTCGCCGCCTGTCGCGCAGCAGCTCGCGACAGCATCATGACGCTCCCTATCTAGGTCTTTGAACTCTGTTGGGAGGGGCTGGAGCTATGACTTTTTCGGAGGGGGCCCAGGTGCGAAATTCTGCGCCTGGCATCCAGAAGAGCGTAAAAATTCTCGAATCGTCATCCGCGCCGCAGCGTTCGCTTTAGACGTGCAAAAAAATCCACATTCAGGCCTTGCAGGGTGCTTGGCGGAGTCCGCCGGGCAAGCACGGACCATTCATCTACTTAACCACATTTGGACGGGTCGCGGTTGTGGAGTCATGTTTCGTCATATGGAACCGCGCAGTGGCCCAGAGACTCCGCGAGCGCTCACGTGCCCCACTTCCAATTGCCCCGCCGGGACTGGAAGCGTCAATCCCGGCCCTCCTCCCCCGAGTCGCCTGCCTCAATGTCTGGCGAAAGAGGCCAGGACGCGAGTTTTCTCATCTGTCTCCCGTCTTTTCCCCTCACGTCCCAAGACCTCCTCCGTCGACAGCCTATTTTACCGGTAGCGCCGTCTTTTTCCGTCCTTGGATTTGTCTCACTCGCACGTCGCACTCTGTTCCATGCGCCGCCCCTCGGACCAAACGATACTCTCATATCTCTCGAATTTGCCAGCCATGGCTGCCGCGGATGCATTCTAGAGGGTGGTCCAATTGTCGTGTATAGTAGTAGTACTCGCCATGGGACCACCCTCCGAGTTCTGCCTTTTCTCAGTTCGACCATACCGAGTGCCTGCATCGCTCACTGAATGAGACCACTTCCATCCAATTCTGAGTTTGTGTTCCTCCCCTTGCCGCATGTTCCTGAGTCAGTCTAACAATGGCGTGGCAAGCATTACCTGAAGAAATATTACATCTGAACCCACCGCGTCTTCCACCCCGCTACACCACGATGGCCCCTAAGCGCCCCCAACGGCGAGCGCCTCGAGGCCCCGCGCCTCCGACGCCCGACTTCTCGAGGGAGACTACCCCGGTTAGCTCGGCTTACCCATCGACGTATGCGTCCGAGGCTGAGAATGACACGGAGAACGAGCATCCCGCAGCGCCGATGACGCCCCCAGACTCGGGTGCCACAGCACAGACTACGCCCAAAAAGAGCAGAAGAGTACCCGAGAAGCCCTTCCGGTTCCTAGATCTGCCCTCGGAGCTACGCGTCGAAATATACGCACTCCACTTTGAAGGCATCGACCGTGTCGTCGACCTGGACTCGGACAACTACAAGCGTGTCCATAAGAAGCTGGGCATCTTACGCACTTGCCGGACTATCTACCGTGAGGCGTCGCACGTCTTTTACAGCACCCATACATTTCGAATCTTCCCCACGCAGCCGGGGCGATTCTTCAAGACTAAGAAGCCCCTGCTCGCCCGTCTTAACACAAACCAGCGCCGGTCCATCACCTCGCTCGAGCTGCGCCTCGGCCCGGGCTGGAACAAGCCCCCGCGGGGCTGGGTTGTGAACCCGGCGCTCGGACTGGCCGAGTGTGTCAACGTACGCCAGCTGACAGTTTTTGTTGAGTGCGACCCAAGCGATAATTTCTTCAAGGGCTTTCGCAAGGCAGATGGCTTCTACGAGGCCTTCTCACGAAACCTGCTAGACGGAGTCCTGGCAGAGATGCCGTTCGTGGACCGCGTCCATTTCGACGCCTGGAGTAGCGTCAAGAAGACGGGTGGCATGATGACGGGCTTGCTTGAGGTCGCAGAGGCTCGGGGCAGGAAGATTTGCTGGGGTCCCGAGCGACAGTGGACTGACCAGGAGGAGGAGGAGCCGGCGATGGCGCACCTGCAGGCAGCCATGGCGTTTCTTAACATGTAACGAACCTGGCTTGGATTATGCGTTTTTGAAGTGGTTCTCTGTACGATGTAATAATGCTAGCGTTACTGACCACTCAATGTCTGAATGATTGTCACAGCCTCGTTTCTCGTGGTTTTGACGATGTCGCTAGCGCCATCCACGCTCCTGATCAGGCCAACGTTAGCGCCAGCGTAGGTGGCTGTCCACCCGTCGGGCCCCCACGCGACATCCCCCTTGCTAATGGCCTCGTCGTGGCGCTTCTTGATTTCCTCAAACGGGGTGCCGGCCTGGTGCTCAACCCAGCTTCGGTTGACGATAGTGCGCGGGCTGAACTGGTCGGGCCAGCCGAAGGTGCCCCGGAGATGGTTGTATAAGTGCGTCCGGACCGTGTTAGCGCCGCCGTCGGTGGCCCTGATGACCTCGTCCTGGTAGCCCTTCTTGATGCGCGCTTCGTGCGAGGCCAGGAACCGCGTGCCCATGACGACGCCCGCCGCACCGACCCCGAGCGCTGCGACGACGCCCCGCCCGTCGGCAACGCCGCCCGCCGCGACCAGCGGGATACCGTCTCCGCACCCACGCGTAGCGTCGGCAATTTCGGGCAGCAGCGTGACGAACCCAGTTCCGTCCGACGCCCGGCCGTGCCCGCCCGCCTCAGCGCCCTGCACCACGAGCACGTCCGGGGGTGACGACGACGACGCGTCCCGCACCGCGTCTAGCGCCTCCCGTAGCGTTCCCACTTGCAGCCACACCTGTGTCCCCGGCGACGCCGCGCGCAGGCGGCCCGCCCACGCGTCCACGTCCGCCTGGCCGTGTCGCGGCGCGAAGAGCCAGACTGCCGCAGGTCGGTACCGCGCCACCGCCGCTGCAGCTGCATCGACGTCGCCGTTCCAGAGCTGGAGGCCGACTCCGATGGGGAGGAGCGTACCACCAGGCTGCTGCCAATCGGCGTTTTCGGGAGCGGCGAGGAGTTCTTTGGCCGTCTCCAAATCGGCCGCCGTGCTCTCCGGGCTCAGGCCAGGCCCGATAAAGCCGAGCCCGCCGGCCCGCGACACAGCGACGGCCAGCTCTGGGCCTGACATAACACGCATCGGCGCGGCCACGATGAGTGGGGGGGTCATCCACGGGTACGACGCCGTCAGCCGTTGGCGGAGCGTTACGGTCTGTCGGAGGTTACCTTCCATCGTCGAGTCTGTTGATGCGTTGGTGGTGTCGCTGTTGTTGTTATTCGTAAGTGACGCCGATGTTGAAAATGACTTGGCGATGGACCGTGGTTGAGGTGATGCTGCGTGCTGGATGAGGCGAGACTGACGCGACGTAGTGCTACTTTTTCTCTCATTCCCGTTGTTTCGAAATGCACTTAATGGCGCTTCACTCGACAATGCAAATATACGATTTCTGCTCAATAGAACTGAAACCCATCGCCCATGAGGAGGCAGCGTCATTGTGAGTCAAGATGGTGACCACTTGACGGAAGTGGAGGCGAGGGGAGAGGCCCACAGACGAATTGTATATCCGGGGTTGGCGTCGTCACATGCATGGAATGATGTGTAATCAACCTCAGACAACTTATTAGTTAACGTTAGGGTTAACTGCAAGTATTGAAACAAAAGAATATGTGATAACTGAATCCAGTACATTGGTTCGATTTCTCATCTTCGATGTCATGCCTTACAGTGGATTTACGGTCTCCTCATAGTTAATAAGGAAAGCACTGCAATCATGGATTCTGGTGCAGGATAGTTATAAGTCCAGTGGGAATCACTGTCACGGAATTCAAACCAACCATGCCCTAGATTCCTGGGCCGGGCTGTATATTATTGGTATCAGCAGTTCTGGGGTCCTTCAAGCTTCCCTCCACTTGTAATACAGTTGGAGCAAGGGAAGCAAAGTAAATAGTCAAATTCAGATGTCTAAAGATGGAGGATGAATTCAAGTGAGGGATGCCCACAGTAGGACCTCATATATCGACTCTATTTGCCACAACTACAAACGCGGCCACACCGCCGGTCAGAGATCGGACGCCTGTGACCGTACACTCAGTTGGGTCCCGGCGGTCGACGCCCGTATATGCTGCGGGTATGGCCTCATCTGAGCTGTTGCTGAGCAAACGGACCGGGCGGTCAACGCCCGCGGTGGCGGCGCCTGTAGGGAGACGCAAGAATGCATACAAACCGAGTCTCGAACTGTATCAACTTGCTTCTTGATTGGGCAGTCGACGCGTTTCTTCTTTCCAAAAGACGCCAGAGCTTGATGTCATGGACAAGATGATACAGTTTCAGATTTATTTTTCGTTAGTTAGATGAAGAGAGCAGGAGGGACATGCTTTCGTTCACACCTGCCTGTGACGCGCCGCCTGGCAGGACTATTTGAGAAGCTTCGTTGGATGGCGTCCCACCGAAGAGAGCGAAGACCTGAAGAATATGAAGCTCAGAAAATAAAAAATCCAATTCTTGCACCAAGCTGCATCATAAGAATACCTGACTGATTTCGTTTTCTCGAATGATTCAAACATTTGAGGTTTGTCTAATGTTTACCGGTGAATACGTCAAGCTGATGCTGATCTGGTTGGAAAATTAAAAATGGATTTCGAGCGCTTCTTCTTTTTTTTTTTTTTTTTTTTTTCGCAAAACAAAGCATTGCAGTTGGTCTGTTCGAGCGTTTCTGCCAAAGTTACCACCTGCCCCACTGCCCTCTAGTGAGGCAAGATATCGAAAGTCGTGCACTCGAAGCTCATGAGATCGCTGCTCTTCCAAGCTATGCTCAGGTATCGCCCCTGTCAAGGGATGTTCCATCTAATGCGAAGTGCGCAGTTGTCATGAATGTGTGACTTACCTCCATGTATAGCTCAAGCACTGAACCCCTCCTAATGATCTCTCAATATGTCGTTGAAAAAATTTCAAATACTTGCCTAGTTAGTCATCCGCGTTTACCTTAATCGTTATCAGGTGGCACAACCTAAACCTCTCTTCAATAATGAGCGAGTGGAACTTGGAAATACGGTGCAGGAGAGCGAAGAATAAGTCATGATAGGCATCTCATTCGATCCTTGCCAAGTGCTACAAGTTAGGAATTAAGTCCAGGTCAGCTGGTAGTATCGGAGTGAAGAAAGTTGACTAAATTCGCGCAGACTGTACAACCATGCTAACTGTACTGGTGCCTTGGGCGTGCACTTACCTACCTTCTATAGATGAGATACCTATGGACGAGATAACAGTGCCGAGCAAAGGACTCGGATGCTGCCCACAATCAGCTCGCTGAACTAATGGGCGTGATAACTGATCTCCTCCCATGATCGGACCGTGACCTCGGTTCTCGCGTGGTCAAAACTAGGGTGCCCCTGGATCAATTTCTGTGGTGTATGCCACTTCAAACACGCATCCAGAAGTGTGCTCTGAAAACCTAGTTGGGAAACGGCTAACGGGTGGACAAGATCCTTTGAACAGAATTCTCTAAGCAAACCAGTTCGAACTTAAACCAATCACTTCTTGCACCATTCAACGGCAGTTCACGAGAACGACCTACCAGGTGCAAAACAGCAAATGCAGGATGTTGCCTCCGCCAAGCACAGCTAGTGGCGACAGCTGTCATGACTCGGCCGAACCATCAGGGCCGCACAGGCGTGACAGGCACCTCTGGAACCCACTACAGGTTCACTTGTACCTGAGACCCTATCGAGCTCAATGCATGTCCGCTATTGGCTTGGCATGGGTTCCGGGGATACGGAACCATCGACAGGAACTCCACTGGAGATAGGCCGGGATGCCACGCGAGAAAATCTTTTGAGACGCGCCCTGGCAGGCGGTCTCCGCTAGAGGGCTGTCAAAGATGCTTAGGTTTCCGACCGGGCGATCCGATCCTCACTGTAGTGTACCACTCTCTGGTGATCAAGCCAAGTGGTTCGGCTCCAAAGGCACTATACAGTGGTTTCTACTCGATATTGGAGAAGAGCTGGAAGCTTAGACTAATAAGCTACGATCGTCAACTTGGACAGCATTAACCATGGAAGGGGTGGGGAGGGGCTATGCAGGGTCTCCGCAGCTGTCGGTGTGCCCTGGAGTGTGTCGACTCATGCCCCTTGTGTCCTGGCTATTGATAGCGTTCTCGCCCACCAAGATCTCGGCCTGCGGGCTTTCAGCCCGCAGGTTCTCGAGCGTGAGCTAAATCCCGTTATGGTAAGGTTAGGCTATCCTTATATCCTTGCCTCCAACTGGTCTATGCCGACATACAAGGCTGTTTGGCTGGTTTTGTATGTATGTAAGTATATAAGCTTTGGGCGTACCCCTGAAATTGGAATTGGTTCGATGCGGCTGCATTTCCCCGTTCGCCCGTCTCCAACAATTTTACCATGGATGCTACACATGAGAGCTCAGCGAATCCGAATACCGCGAATGGCGTGATACCTGACCAGTACGCGGATCCCTTGGCCACGACACCGGAACAGCTCGCCTCCTTGCCCCACGATAATGCCGGACCTAAGCTAAACACTGTCATCTGGACGTTGACGGCCGTATCCGGTCTCATCCTGTGCCTGCGCATCTACTGCAGGGTCACACGGCGCAAGGGACTGTGGTGGGATGATGCCTTTCTGATTGCAGCATGGGTATGCGCACACTGCAGAGTCGGACGAGGGCCGGTGATGGGGAGAAATGTGTTCTGAGTAGCTGTTAACGCCAAGTGTTTCCAGATGTGCATCACGGTCGAGTCGGCTCTCCTCACTTATATGACGACGCTTGGGTACGGCTTGCACATCTGGGACTTCAACGTCATGGAGAACATGCCCCGGATCCTGATCCCATCAACGTGGCCGGCACCTTTTCGGTCACGGCAGCCATCTGGTCCAAGACAAGCTTTGGCATCACACTACTCCAGCTAACCGACGGGGGGATCAAGAAGGTGACGTGGGCCATTATCATCTCCATGAACATCGCCATGGCCCTGAGCGCCCAGTTCCCCTGGGTTAGCTGCACACCGCTCCACAAGGCCTGGGATATGTACGCCGAGGGGACCTGCTGGGAACCCCGCGTAGTGGTTAGGTACAACATTTTCTCAGGAATTTACTCGGCCTGTTCAGACATCGCACTTGCCTTGCTTCCTTGGAAGATGATCTGGAAGATGCAGATGCAGAAGAAAGAGAAAATTGGCGTCGGGATTGCAATGAGCATGGGTATTTTGTGAGTGTGTCTTCAATGGTGTTTTATAGTCGCCCGGATGTTACTGACTGGATTTATCTCTTCTCCAGAGCTGGCATTACGGGCCTTGTAAAAGCCAGCCAGATCCCTCGAATGTTGTCAGATGACTTTGGTGAGTCTGAGTACAGATACTCGGAAGAAAGAGACATATAGCTGACGATAGGCCTGAAAGCCAACGGAGTTGAATTGTGGTATGCCTGTTCTCTACGCATTATTCCTGCTCTGTTTCTCGTTCCTGACGCATTCTTTCTGTGAACAGGCTCTGGGGAAACGCCGAGACAGCCGTCACCATTATCGCCGCAAGCATCCCGATGCTCCGGGTCATGATCCGGGACGCCGCCAATTCTAGACGGGCTCATGGCTTCACCGGGTACTTCAGCGATAACAACGGATTGGGCTCGCTGAAGCAGACGCGGATAGTGACCATCACGAGCGGGCCGATGGCCAGCGACGCCGAGGTGGAGAAGCAGATCAACGACAACGATAGCGACAAAGGCATGCTCGACGACAGTCACGGCGAAATCCTGAAGATGGGCGCCATGGTGCACAAGCACGACTTCCAGGTCCAGTACAATTCTTGGAGAGATCCAGGCCCAGGTTCGGCGAGATAGCGGCAGTTTCCAGTTTTTTTATTATTTACTAGTTTGGATCTTGAGTGTCATCAACAATTCGGATTCCTACCGACCCCTAAGTATAAAGCTGAATTTCTCAACACAATCAAGCAATCCTGCTCAAAAGAAAAGACAGAGAACAAACCGCAAATGGGCGAACGTGGCATGCCACCGTTCTATTTGCCGTCGGATACCATCGATTGGAGTTGGTGTCGCAATTTGTACGAGCTGGACCATATATCTCATCCCGAATGAAACTCCAGCGCCAGCTGCCAATCAGTTTCCGCGCCCTTTTCATCAATTCGAGGTTTGAATTCCTGCGCCCTTCCTTCGCTTGTGAATACAAGCTCACCAATGAAGAGACAGGCAGCGGCCCACTTGCGTGACGTGTAAATCTCCCCTTCACACCACGTGAGAACGTGACAAATTCGCACCTTCTACGCTTCCCTTTTACCCCTCTGGCGCGTTTCTTACCTCCACTGCCACAACTGCCCGCCGTTATCCATTCATCCTCCTGCACACCAGGGCCGTTATCGCCTTGTAAGACACCTTGATCGTTGACACCAACACCGAGCGACCCCGAAGCGGCGTTCTCTTCTGACGCTTTTTCGACTTGTAAATGTTCACGAGCGCCATGCCACAAGCGTATCAGGCTTCGCCGCCGCAAAAGACCATTCAGTCCGCACCACGAGATCTGCCCGCCGTGTTAGATGAACCGGCCCGCTATGTTAGGACAGGTGTCGCCCCGCCGCCCAAGGCCAACAACCGCACGCGTTTCAAGAGTTTTCTCAACCGGATTAACCGGCGACAGTGGGAACTCTTGAGTGATGTGGTCCATGGCAAGGTGGCATATAACAAACAGAACTTGTCCCTCTACGAGTTCACCGTTGTGTTAAAGCACGAGTTTGCGCCCAAGACAAACATCACCATGGATATTATCACTTCGGTCGCCGGCAACGACGAAGGCGATGGCTCCGTCATCGCCCGTTTGCGCGTCAGCACACTCATCACCGACGGCCCATGTTTGCCATCGACTGCGAGGAAACGGTCCGAGTACGCCAGACACATGGTTGTATATTTTTCCGATACCAAAATCAACCGCATCTATGACATCTCGGACGCCGACGAAAAGCAGACCCTGTCGCAGCGCGTCGTGCCGCCGCCCAGCCTGCGGCCCCCGCCACCACGGACGTCGATTGATTTACGGCAGTTCTATGCTGACTACATCGCCTGCATCAACAGCGGAAAGATGGCCGAGGGATTGCACCGGTTTTGTAGTTCTTCGGGCGTCGTGTGGAACGGCACTCGCTTCACCGTGGAACAGTACGGCGACATGATTCAGAGCAGTCTGGACGCTATCTCGGGACTCTTCTTCGACATTCACACGCTGGTCGTCGACAAGAGCCGGCAGCAGATCGCTGCGCGGCTCGAGTTCACCGGCACTCCAGTTAAGCCGTTTGCCGGTGGCGTCCCCAACGGGCGACCGGTGGCTTTTGCTGAGCACGTCTTTTATTGGCTGGACAGGGGCAAGATATCTGATGTTTTGACAATTGTTGACTGGGAGGACTACAGGTCGCAGCTCGCTCGCTGATCCAGCCGACCATATTTTTTATCTGGGTTTTCAGGTAGTTAAACCGAAACCCACGGACAGGAGAAGTAGCCGTTACTGTATCCAGCGATCAGCCAGGTAGCCCGTCACAAAGGCATAGACGGTCTTGTGCAGCAAGTCGACCACCTGCTCGCCCACTGGCCACGTCCTATATCGCTTGCCTGTCAGTCTTTCATGTTCTGGGATGGGATGGGCGTGGGACACTCACCAAGGGGGCGCTCCCACTCCAGTCCAGTTCTCGAGCGTTTGGTCAATCATCAGCCGCACTCCAACAAACATGAAATCCGTGAACGGCCCGCGAAGGCCGCAGTAACTCGCAATCCCTCGGAGGACTGCCGCGGCCGCCCCTTGTCCGTAGTGCATCGCCATGTTCAGACCCCAGAGCTCTTCCTTAGTTTGCGGTTTCGCATTGATGAGCGCTGCAAGAGTCTTGCCAGGCACTTCGGAATTCACTCTACCGGTGAACAGCTGCTCAACCTTTTCGGCAACCGTCATGCTAACCGGAGGATCGAGAATGAGCAAGAGTTTAAAAGATTTGATAACACGATGGCTTGACAGGCACAACTCACGCAGCAACGCCAGCAAGACCGGCACAGGCGCCGTAGACAAAGACTGTGCCCCATCCCAGCCTCGGATATGGCCGCACGGGGTCTGTTGGTCGGCGGGACATTTTCGTAATACTAGACGCTTAAGGGAGTGATAACTCGAGATGGACGGTACGACCTGGTATCTCCCGCTAGTTTGTGATGGCTTTATGGTCATGGAACAGCTCAACTTGGACAGACCACGGATCGTCACGAGCTAGAGTTGTCGACGTCATCGACAAATAGGGTTAGGGTAGGAACCGGTGCCGGGGGACACAATATCCGAAGCAGCCATGGAACAAAGAGGAATGATACTGAAATGGTACAGAGCTCCTGTCGGGTATCAAGATCGGCTGTAAACGCCCTAAATAACACAAATGGCGGCCCGGCGAATTCGAAGCAGTCAAAAGTCACCGACATAGACGACAAACGGTTCCCTCCCCCCCCATGGCCACCACCAACAATAAGAGAATCAAAAAGCAGCATTGCTTTTTCGGGCTACGCCGTTAGCAGCCAAGTTATACTCAGACCGCTTCCGGATCAGAAAGGCCAGGCCGAGCATGTAGTCGGTCTGGCGCCGGGCGGCGGCAGCGTGCATTAGGGGAGTGATCAGGCGCGCTGCCAGCCGCTCGGCCGTCATATCGTTGACCGGCGCTGCGTCGGCGAGGTCTCCCCACAGGCCTAGCAGCAACTTAAACAGGGTGCGCCCGTGGCCCTGGACGCCCATCAGCGCCTCCTCCCAAAAGTCGAGCCCCTGGTCCAGGCGGACGGCGCCCGCGGCGGCTTGCCGGGACATGGTGATCCAGCGCTTGCCGACCGACTCAGAGATAAGGGGCCGCGGCAACTCCGACAAGAACAAAAGGACCAGTGCGGCTGCGTCGTGCACGTCGAAGCGAGACCAGTCAAGCTCCTTGCCGTAGCCCGTTGCGGCCGAGCTGAAGATGGCCCGCAACTCGGCCACCCGCACCGCATCCCCTGCCAGCCCAAACACGTGCGGCACGTGAAGCCCGCAGTCACGGATGTGATAGACGCACCGCAAGATGCACAGCGGGTACTCGCGCGTCGCGTGCGTCGACGACGAGGACCCGCCGTGCCGCGTCCCTGCGACACCCTTGGCCACCTGGATGCTGCTAGCCAGGGGCACGCCAAACACGGTGGCGTCGTTGCGCGCCGGCAGCGACTTCAAATTCTCATCCTCCTCCGCCGTAGGCGGCGCCTTGGGGAACGACCGTTTCCGCCCAAACCCGCGGAAGGTAGCAGATAGCTTGGAGCTGGATGGTTTGGAGCTGTTGCGACGGAACAGGCTGGACTGGCGGCCCGATGCAGATGGCGGCGGCGTCCTGTCGTCGTCGCCTCCTGTGCCGCTGTTCGTCATTGACGACGACGACAAACCGCCAGGCGAGGCAAGAGGCGCGTCGTGGTTGTGGGGATTCTCCCAGACGGCCTCGAGCGCCTGGCTGAATACGCTCCCTCGGCGACTGTGCGGCGTCTTAGGGTTCGTATCGGGGCGGAAGCGGAGATTCGCGGTCCGCTCGGACAGCTCCGTCACGGGCGTGAAGTACGGCGGCTCATGGCCTCGGTATTGCGACGCGTCAGACGAGGAGGAGGTCGACACTCGCGGGGTGCTGGGCCAGCTCGGTATCGGAGAGGGGCGTGGGTCGCAGTACGTGTCTGCCGTGCCCGGCCGTTGTTGGGCGGCGGTGTACGCGAAGCGGCTTGTCGCCGGTGCGGAACTCATCCTCGAGGCAGACCGCGGCGGAACCGGCGGAATCCGGGCGGAGGGCATCTCGTTGAGCTCGCCGTCAAACTTGTCCATGTTTCTTTCCTCCTCTTCTTCCTCCCACGGATCGGCCAAAAAGCTTGTTGACGGAGTCGGCCGTCTTTGTTTCCCCGACATTCTGAACGGCAGGTCATCATAACTAACATCAATGGCGCTGTCGGGGGGCCCGCCCATTGACGAGCTGCGATGCGGGCGGCGCGTATCAGAAGGGGTCCGGATGGAACTCGGCTTGACGCGCGTCTCGGCCCGCAACATGTCGAGATACTGCCCCAGCCGCGCCATCGCTACGCTCTGTTCCCGGTCGTTCTTCAGGTCGTTCGATACCTCGAGGATCCGCGCCGTTACAACTGCTAGCCCGTCGTCGTCGGCTCCGTCATCGCCTAGCGTATGCTGGCTGTCTGATGGATCGCATCCGGTCGCGTCATTTGCCTGGGATTTCGTACTGATAAAAACCAGAAAGAGTCAGCACCTCTCTGCAAAAGGTCTCTCCTCGAGCCGGTGGTGCTTACACTCCGACCAGATCCGCCGTTAAGCCGAGCACCAGCTTGTACTCGCTCAGTGTCCATCGCAGCGTGTCGACGTGCTTTCGGCTCGCCAGCCAACGCGACCTCTTCTCGGCCCGCGGCACGTCACGATGGTTCAGGAGCGAGATGCAACCCTCAAGCTCGTTGAGGAGGGCGAGACAGGTCTCGAGCACGGGCGGGGTGTGCTCGATGAGCGAAGTCGGGATGAAGGCGGCGTCGTAGCCAAGAAGATCGAGGACGCCGTCGAGCGAGTGCAGCTCGGTCGAGATGCCGTCAAACTCGGACCGCGACTCGCGCACTTCCCGCACGAACCGATTGACGGCGAGTAGTGTCCGGGCGATGGCCTCGCTGGCAGCGGAGCAAGCTGCGCTGATAGACCCATCGTCGTCCGTGCCATCGGCGCCGCGCTCGTCTATTGCCGGAGGCGGCCGCAGAGAACCCGGCGGGAGAACTCCTTGCACCCAATCCATATCTCGTGCTTGTGAGAAGGGAAGTGGCGCGGATCCCAATCGTACTCAAGGGCGCGGGAACGTCATCCAAACCGCGGGCGCGCGAGCAACGGAGCTCCCTTTGAGCGGATTGGGGACGGGGAGTCGCGAGGTCGCTGGTCGCATGGATGAGGGACAGAGGTCTCGGTGGTGTCTGGGATTTTTGTCCCTCGCTTGCTCGGATAGGCAGACAGACGAGCGTGCGGTTTTTAGCCAACCACGTTCACCCCCTGCCTCGGTCCGGGGAAGTGGGGTCCTCCGAATGGGATCGTCAGCGCCAGCCCACGCTTCGGATGTCGGAACGCAGAGAAGAAGGGTGCCAATCGGAGAGAACTCGGAGGATAATATCAATGTTAGACCTCCACAACACTCTCGAGTATGCACACGCACTCGGCTCAACGCTGCACAGCGAAAGGGAAGCTCTACTAGAAGGTTTCGCGAAGCCCATCAGCACCGTTGTGGCGCTTCGAACCGGTTAACACACACCCCTGTCTTTTTTTACCTGGGCCTTGAAGGCTGGCCCCTCACGCAACCCCCAACATTTGATCCTGCCGAGAGGGGGTTTCCCCAATTCTTTTCTTCGTCTTGCCGAGGAGCGGTTGCCAGGCATGTGCTACCTATCTTTCCCTTCTTAGTGATTCTCGTGAAAGCAGCCAGCCGCCGTGATGACCTTGAAGCAAAAGTAGCTGCTGTCGGCCACATTGCCTGTTCGAATCTGTCTGGATTTGACGGCGTAGCATCGATTATCGGCGAGAAGCTGGTCAAGGCCCCGCCTATTCACGGACTAGACCCAACACAACCTAGTCGAGGGCAAAACTGTCAAGCTGCAATTTCCCCTTCTCCACCAGTTCCAAACACCGGGCTGCCGGCCCGCTTCCTTCCCAGGGCACGGTGCTCCGATGATATGGATTTAAGATGGCTCTTCATAAACTATACTGTACGTATGGACGTGCTCTCAGTTGGCAGATTGGGCATGGAGCGAGCTCCGTGTTATCGATTACACACATTCAACAGAAATATCTCTTCCTAGCAGCTCAGCAGCGGCCTTTCGGGTGACTTGGGTTGCTTGCATTCTTGGTTTGAATTCAGCCACCTATCTGGTAACGAACTACGTACAATGAGCCATGAAAGTTTTAACGACAACCGCGTCTATCCTATCTTAACTCATAATTTCGGAGCTGGAGCTGATGATAGAGCTAGGATTGACGTTTTCATCCACACAACCACATGTCCAGGCAACATGCATCGTATAAAGTCAATTTAGCGGCAACCGTTCAAGACTTTCCCGGAGACGAAAAGGTACTCACCTGGAGCTTCATTTGGCGCATTGTCAAAGCTGCTCACGCCGAGGACGGAGGAGATAGCAATAGTAAAAAATGTTTGGATCTGTCGGTTTGTGCTTAGGCGTCGGGATTTTACCGATGAGCTCGACGTTGAACAAGGGTCGCACGTGCTCATAGCGCGTCGGGGAGAAGCTGAGTGAGATCCAGAACCCATCCTCGTCCAGGCACCGGCGAACACCCCTAGCCATAGAGAGCACGGCACCGTCCTCGCCGCAGGCGATTGCGTCGGCCGTGCTTTTGTCGACCACGACTTGGTACTTTGTGTCACCCATGTCCAGCCGCGTCGCGTCTGCCACGACGTACTTTGTCTGCACGTCGCCGAAGCGAGCATTCTCCAGCTCTCGCCCCCGGTCCAGCGCGAGAGGCTCGTAGTCGACGTTTGTGACGTCAGGGAAGCCGTGTTCACGGATGTGGTTGTGCAGGTCGCTGGTCCCGGAGCCCAGGTGCAGGATCCGAGTGGACCCGGCGAGGCCCTGGAGGTAGGGGGCGAGAACGCCCATGAAGGTCGAGGACGGGATCAGCCACTCGAACGAGCGTTCCGAGGCGAACCGTTCGTGCCAGTAACTCTGCTTGTCAAAGTCGGTCATGGTGGCCGGTGGTTGCAGGGTCCCTCGGAGGGTGCATGAGAAGGAAATTCGCAAGTGACGAACGACCGTCAGCTCTATGTAAGTGCAGGCATGACGAAGTAAATCTTTGCAGTGTTTTAAACCATGCTTCGCAAAACGGTGGAAGCTTGCATCTCTGTGGGCCACGCGTCTATGATATTCCGCTCTCCGCCAACGGTCCAAGCTGCTCGAAATTCAACGCAGGATGTGGAGACGTGCTTTCGTTCACTTTCAACATCTTATGATGACTGATGTCCCGCCCAGCGTTTCTAGCTTCTCTGAATTTATCGCCCTTGGAGCTACCAGGTACTATTTCAAACCCTGCTGCTTCGACTAGGCTTATCACTCGGCGCCGAAATCCGCGCCACAGCCGCAACTAAACAGGACAATGGGTGGAATCGAGAAAGCGAGAAGTTGAAAAGCGAAACCGGTAACTTAACCAGAATATTCACAATCAACCGCTCATTTTACCAGCGCATACCGGAGATAAACTGCCGTTTACTAAGTCACAGAAAGGATAAGAAAGACATAGAATGGTTGCTAGTGCGTAGGTGCTATCGTTTGCTCTGTAACTAACTTTCTCAGCTTCTCTGAAAATCAAGGAATCAACGATCGCCTATGGCCATATTCTTCATGCATAACTGGCTGGACTGACTATCCACATCGCCGTCATCTGAGTCACAGCTGTGTCTACGTCCTGCCAGGTATCTTCAACCGGAGATGGCGTCTGGTCATTCTACGCAGGGCTACCCGACGAGTTACTCGGCAAGCCCAAACTCTTTGTTCCCGAGGGGTTTGATCAAGGCTATTTCGGATATGATAAAGCTAACGACATACCAAATTGATTTGCTCCTTAAGTGGTTCGGGACTTGAATCCTATCGGAGCAGGTCATGAGGTGGCAGGTCGAAACACTGGGCCCAGACCCGATACAGCATGATCAAGGTTAGCGCGGAAATTGATCCACAGTCGCGGAGAAACCGGGACATGGCGACATAGAGGAAAGTCGTTAGGTACCATGACTTGCATGCTCGAGGACTCGCCCGCTGTTGGCTGCAGGTAGGAGCGGGCAAGGTCAGGTCGAACACGTAGCAGACGCTGGGCGGTGAAGGGGCGCTGAGGGGCAGATTATATCATCGGAAGAGGGTGTCTGACTCCTCAAATGATGAGAAATTCCCCAAATCAGCAGCCCTTAGTACCCCCCAAATATGTATGTCCTTGGTTCCCGGAGGCCAGCTGAAGTTTAAAGCAGACGGTTTTTCTTCTGCCAGCTTGATAGTAGCAAGTCCCTGAGAACCAAATCGAAGGAATGCTCTCCGTATCTCTTCAGGTTTCAAGGCAACGCGTCAGTCAACGACAAGCTGCCTTACAAGCGGGGTAGTGGGGAGCAGTCACGCGTGTGTGTCGAGGGGTAAATGCAGTGCAGGGGTGCAGGGGTGAGGCGCCCGTGGGCTGCGCATTCACCTGCAGTCGTCGATTCGCTGTGGCCGCCGCTCCAACATATCGATGCCACCACAGCCAGGCGGGCGAGCCACGGCAGACGTGTTGCAAGCGCCTGCAGGGACAAGCGGTCAACGATGCCCGATCCGCATCCGTGAGCGGCAACACGTTGCTGCTGCTGCTGCTGCCCGAGGGGTACCAACTGCTCGATCTTATTAGTTGGTCTTCCGAATCTAGTCTGGTGTGGGCCATTGTGGCTGCGGGATGATTTGCTTAAGAAGGTCATGTTGCCGTGTTCCAGGCCATCCTGATTTCCTCTGACCCCAAGTCATCTTGACTTATACCAGAATAAACAACCACAACACCCCCTTCTCCAAGCCTGCCTTAGCAACAACAGAACGCCCTCGCCCTTCTATCATGGCCGCTGCTGTCGCTGTTCCCCTGTCCACCATCAACAGCGAGCTCGGCGGTGTGCTCCCTCCCAGTGCTGTCGTGCAGCACTCGCCCCGCCATGGCCGGAGCAGGGCCATGAGCATGAAGGGCAAGGGCGGCCGGCAGCGCGGCTACAGCGTGGTGGAGGACCGGGACGTGACCCTAGCCAAGGCCCTAATGTTTGTCGTCAAGCGGGCCATCCAGAAGGAGGACGTTGAGGAAGGTGACGACGGAGAGTACCCCGTGGCGGACCCCGAGGGTTGGGTCAGCGTCGCCGACGTGGTAAGTGTGCCCTCAGTTTCATGGCCAGGAGAAGCAAAAGAATTCTTTACTCACACTATCTGATTTCTCGCAGCTCGCACACTCTCGACTTTTGGCTCTTGATGCCACCCTTGACGATATCCGGCGAGTTGTTGCCACCACACCCAAACAACGATTTGATTTGAGGCAGACGTCCAACACCGAAGGCCAGTCCGAACAAGACGCGGCCGCCAACTGGCAGGTTTCTCGCATCACGAGCAAGGAGACGGCCACGGCGCCGGTCCCAGTCGGGGAGCCGCTCACGGCCGAGTCGCCGGATCTGCCCGAGTTCGTTATCTACGAGACGTCCTACCAGCGGTACCCACTCCTCGTGGCGCTGGGCGCCATCACACGGGCTCCGGGAGGCAGCGAGTACCGGGCCTTTGTCCCCGTGACGGTGGATGAGGAGGGGAATGAGGCGCGCCAGAACGCCGGGGCAGGGGAGGCCGCTGAGGTCAGTATCTGGATTCATCTGCGCACGGCTCTGCAGGCAGAGCCGTCGATCGCGTGGAGGCGCAGCAGCGAAGGCGGGGCCATCGTTACAGCCGACGACGTGCCCAAGAGCCTCTGGAAGAAGGCGGTCGCGCGGCGGCCCGAGATCGGCCTCCTCTTCGAGGATGGCGAGGTCCGCAAGGAGGTGCCCGCCAGCCTCCGCGGTAAGGGCGCCAAGGGCAAGGCGCGCAAGGGGAAGAGCGGCACCGGTGCCGGCGCCCTCAAGCAGGAAGGCAGCAGCGGCGACGACTCTGGCAGCGCCATTGAGGAGTAGATAGACCTGCCCTGCTCATAGCAGTTCTTGCTCGCAAGATTTCCGCGCAGGTGCAGCGGAGTGGGCCAGTCCTACCGTCTCGCCCGAGGTGGTATTGATGGCAAAAATCAACGTCCCATCATGACTGACAAGTCTTGTTGTTGTGATGCTTGAATTAGATGCATAAATGTGCACTGTTACAGTCGTGGCCTATCCGGACTGTCTCGTATCTACCTACCTTATTGTGATCTGTGTCGCTTGAACATGAATCTCTGTGGAGTCTCATGATTTGAAAGGAGCAAAGTGAGTCAAATGCATGATTAGCAGTGAATAGCTTCTGTCCTCCCTTGTGATCACAAAGATGGGAAGAAGCCACTTATCTTGCCCTGAGTCAGAAAGCATGCCTGACTCAAGAACGAGAGCAGTGAGAATGACTCAACGGGTGAAAAAGCTCGGAAGGCCTTTACAAGGAACATCTCCTGCTGGCGTTACCGTGGCTCCGTGTTACATCGGCAACATGAGATTCTCTAAACATCACGTAAGCGTAACTACCATGTAGGCGAATTCAGCTCTCAATGCTCCGGGTCCATCGTAACCTAAACCAAGATATAGCTAAATCACTTACACAAGCACAAGTTTCAAATCTTTGGGATTCAAAGATCTGGGCTTTGCCAATACAGAGCGCAATCTAAGATCCGATGTGTACAGTGTGACAGCTGCCCAACGACGAGGTATGGTGCTACTGATCCACAGCCTACCGTTTCCGATCCCCGAGTTTAGGCCATACATTCCCGAACTTGACGTTCACAAAATTCATCTTTTCGGGTAACTAGTCAAGGGTTGGTTAATTTAACCTCTGGTCACTGAAGCGGTACCGATAGGTTGACGGAAGACGAAACTCATCGGAAAGTGCGAAGTTTGCCTAGCCAAGCGAGGGTTGGTGTTCTCGATGTCGCTTCTGCTTCTGCTTCTGCTTCTACCTTTGCTTCCTTAGCAGCTAGGCGGCATTCACTTCGCAACACTCCCAAGTTGCCAACACGGGAATCAGCTGGACAAGCTAGCGACTTGCCGCAGCACTCAAGTGCCGCTCTATGGTTTACCTGCTTGTAGAGTAACGATGTCATTGTCACATCATCCCGTACTGGCAGTGTAGGAATGGTGTATTTAAAACAATATCAATATCGGCATGTTACGGGTCTCAACTGGGATACTTACAAAACCGGCTCGATAAAGCCCCAATCTTTCTTAATGTCGCGGTAGTACAGAAAATCCTGGATGCCGAACGATTTCGGTCATGTATCCCAAGGGCTGTTTCACTCTCGCGCTTCCGGATTCAGGGATCGTTGCACAGATTCACTGCTGCCACACTGAGAAACCTTGATCCCCCGGCTATCACGGCTCCTGGGGGACAAACTACCCGGTAGGTACTCTTGCGTGATCATCCAAGACGTGCCGAAAGTTGGCGCGCCGTGAGTTCAAAAACGCTTCGAGATGTCGTGGGGTAGATTGTGCTCCATACGGGGGTACCTATACATTTAATTATATCACCCGTTGCTCCTTAGTGGCTGACATCATGAGATCGGCTCGAGTGACGCAATGAATCGCGTTTCTTCCGACTGCAAGCTCCCGATGCGGGATTGCAGGTTTCGAATTTAATAAACACTACTAGTGATATTCGTTGCCTAAGAAAACAAAAAGATGAAAACAGAGTAGAGGCCAATTTCGACCCAACCCCTTTCCGTCACCATGGCCCCTCCATTACAAGAATCAAGACCCCCAACCCGTCGTTACCCGGTCGCATTTGCGTCGTGCTCCATCGGCTTGCCTCGGCACACGCTGCACCAGAAGATCGAGGCAGTCCGGGAGGCGGGCTTCGATGGGATCGAGCTCTCGTTCCCGGACCTGCAGGCGTATGCGAGCCGCCACTTCGGCCGCGACGTCGCTGCCGACGATTATGGCGCCCTGTGCGAGGCGGGGAGGGCTGTAGGCGCCATGTGTACCGGCCATGGGCTGCGGGTGCTTGTGCTGCAGCCCTTTGCTAACTTTGAGGGGTGGCCTGAAGGGAGCGAGGAGCGCCGCGAGGCCTTCGCCCGGGCCGAGGCTCGGATCGACATCATGGCCGCTGTCGGGACCGACATGCTGCAGGTCGGGTCGTCCGACTCGCCCGGCATAGAGCGGGATCCTGACCGGCTCGCCGCCGACCTCGCCCAGCTCGCCGACATGCTCGCCGCCCGCGGCGGGTTCCGCCTCGCCTATGAGAACTGGTGCTGGGCCACGTGCGCCCCTACCTGGAAGGATGTCTGGACCATCGTCAAGAAGGCCGACAGATCCAACATCGGCCTGTGTCTCGACACCTTCCAGACGGCGGGCGGCGAGTGGGGGGACCCGACAACGGCGTCCGGGAGGATCGAGGCTGAGGGTGTCAGCGAAAAGCATCTGTGGAAACAATATGAAGCCAGTCTCGCCGAGCTTGCGAGGACGGTGCCGGCAGACAAAATCTACTTCCTCCAAATCAGCGACGCATACAAGCTCGATCCCCCTCTGGATTCCGCGCCGTCCCCAACATCTGGTCTCCGGCCGCGTGGGCAATGGAGTCACGCCTATCGCCCGTTGCCGTATGTTTTTCTTGCTGTTTTCTTATTCCTGTCTACTCTGCCGCTATGCTATAAAGTGTTATTACGCGCCCGTGACGCAAGGTGGCTAACTGATCAACAAATAGGTATGACGGGGGGTACCTGCCCATCAAAGAATTTGTCCGGGCTGTGCTCGAAACGGGATTCGCTGGTTGGATGAGCATTGAGGTGTTTGACGGCCAGTTTGAGCACAAGTATGGCGATGACATGAGAAGGTTCGCCAAGAAGGCAAAGCAGGCCTACGAGAGGCTGCTAATTGAGGCCAACGCCAGCTGAATACGTGTCCTAAGATACTCTGCGGTACATACATGCTAAGCGCTCACTCGTCCAATGCCCTTTTGTTCTTTTTGTGCGTTTTGAAGTATCTACAAGAAACCTCTGGAATGCATTCTGCTCATCCCCTCCTTTCTTTTTTGATTTGACTCACCAACGCCCTGTAGGTATGTACAAGTATTGTACATGTCCGACGTCACACATTCCAACCTCGTGTAACCACCCCCCTTACACCATCCCCCCTTCGAAGGATTAACCTCGCAGCTTGTGACAGTGAGTCTATTCCTTAATGCAGAGCTGCTGGGTGCAGCCGCCGTTGGGAGGGGCACAGAGGCCGCAGCTCTCGTTGCAGCAGACGAGGCCCTTGGCGCACACCTTGTCGCCGCAGGGTTCGCCCGCAGGCAGGCAGAGCTCCTGGGTGCAGCCCTTGCCGGGTTCGACGCAGTAGCCGCAGCTCTCGTTGCAGCATTCGGTGCCGCCCTTGCACGTTGCGGGGCCGCATTCGACACCCTGCTCGTGGTCGTCTTCTTCCTCACGCGGGGCGAAGTTCGAGTCGGGGCAGATATGGGTCGTGCACTTCATGCCGGGCTTGACGCAGATGCCGCACGACGAGTTGCAGCATGTCAGGCCGATGTCGCACAGCGTCTTGCCGCACTTCTCGCGCACAGCCGCGGCGGTTGAGCTGCCGCCCACGGGGTTGGCGTTGACGCCGGCGGTGGCCAGGACGGCGAGGAGGAGAACCCGGGTGAGAGAGAAGGCGGTCATGGTGGGCGGCGGTATTTTTCTTTTATTGCAAAAGTCGTACAAGAAACGATGGGAGGAAGGTTTTGGTGTTCACGTTTGTTGCTGCTGCTACTGACCAAGCTGCTGCCATGGGAACACAAGACGGAGGCTTTGGCATGTTTAAATACGTCAGTTTTTTCTCGCTCCCACCACCCCCCCCCATCCCCCCTCCCCCCCCTCGTCCGGTTTCTCTCTCCTTCGATGGCTGGCCCGATGTGCGGAAGTGAAGTTGTCTTGGAATGGCCAGAGCCCAGCAGAATGAAGCCACCGTTCCTGACCTCTTGGGTAAAAAAGCGGAACTTGTGCCAGATTTAGAAACACCAAAGGAACCATGTGGCGTCTTGTAATTCCAACGATTCTCGAATATAGCCTAAGCCGGGGAATGAGTTTGCAGTGCCAAGCCGCTCGCCCAGAGGCTGGCTCCCCGGTATAAAAGTCTTGGAGAGACATGGCAAGGACAGAAGTCGGCATGACAACATTCCGATTGACACAGGCCTCTCTGGTTGCCCAGCTCGTATTAATAAAGAAAAAGTCCAAACGGGGTAACGGTCTGCGCGCGGCCATGTTCTGGACTGGAGATCCCTGCCAAAAGGGACTCCTCTCTTGACTTCATTCCAGGTCACCGTCGAGTTTGTTACACACAAGACTTAACTTGAGTCGCTGGGCGACGAGCAATAATAATGTCTCTTGGCTCAGATGGCGGTATACACTTCTAACTAGTAACTACCATTGGTTAATTAATCACTAAACACTGTACACATTGGGTAAGGTGTGTAAAGTACACGTGTAACTTGGTCACCGTTGCCCAAGACCCTTGGCATGGACAACCGACTGCCAAGAGTCTCAGGAGGAGGTCAGCGTCGGACTTGGAGTTGGCTGCGACACCGGATCGGGCTTACAAGTCGGCAAACCAAGGGGTTTCTCTTCCGGTGTGTGCACGGAGAGTAATTCCACCTCTCATGCGGAATAGGGAAAAAGAGAGGATGAAATGAGTTTGGACAGGGCAAGGACAGACTAGGCCCAGGCCCTGCTCGACCGAGGCACAGAAACCCTGTCACCCCCGAAGGTGGAACGGCCAGACGAGAACACAAATCTTTTTTCTTTTCTTTTGAGTAACGTCTCTTCAGCAAGAAAAGAGGAAAATGGGGATGATGAAGCTAAGCGCCCTAGATCTTGTCAGATCTCGTCTCGGAAACCTTAATCTGTTGGCACAAAAGACAGGGAGGCCAAATGACGTGGGCGGCGACCACGATACACAGAAGTACAACGCGATCGAGGTCGAGAGAGGAAGGTGTCGCGCTGGTTGGTTATGTCTTGGATCAGAGCATGTTGAGAAACTGCACGAGGGTAGATCTGCGATGAGGTAGGACATAGGAGAGAAGCGCGTCAAGATAGTTGACATTTAAAGCACAAATATGGTGTTGACTCTAGGCTTCACAGCGCTTCAGTCTGTTTATTCTTGGTTTACATTTGTTCCTAACCCACCATCGAGGGGCCTGGAGATACTTCTTTTTCGTACAGATTACCTATCTGATAGCCCCCCCCCCCCGGCCGTAATGGAGTCCAGATCATCAGGAAGATGGGACCTAGAGTCGAAAGTCGACTTCCAGATCAGCTCACATCCGTTTCTCGGCCGAGAGAATGATATGACACGGACCGACAGAGACCCAGGACTGTCACACTCATCATCGTCTACAACGCTTCCATGCTCCGAAGAAAAGGAACCGGCCGCCGAGACCAGCCCGGGCGAAACCAGCCGGGGCGAGGCCGAGGAATGGGCGAGGGGCGCCGGGTTCTGGAGGTGCTTTGTCGGCCTCTGCGTCCCCATCTTGCTCTCAGCCTTCGAGGGTAGCGTCGTCAGCACCGCCCTTCCAACTATATCCCGGTCCCTCAAGCTGGGGCCCAACTCGTCGTGGGTTGCCACCGCCTTCTTGCTGGCCTCCATCGTCTTTCAGCCCCTGTTCGGCCAGCTCGCCGACATCTGGGGCCGGAGGCATCTGATGATGGCCGCAGTCGTTATCTTTGGTGCCGGCAGCGCCGTTGCCGGCTACGCCAACAACTGCGCGGCTTTGATATCCGGACGTATCATTCAGGGAATAGGCTCGGGAGGAATCGACCTCTTTGCCGAGCTCATCCTCTGTGACATCATCCCCCTAAAGAAAAGAGGACACTACGTTGCCATCAAAGCGGCTGTTTACGCCATGGGCACGACAGTCGGACCCCTGTTGGGCGGCGTCTTCGCTCAGACGAACTGGCGGTGGTGCTTCGCCGTCAACCTCCCCGTATGCATCATCGCCCTTGTGCTCATGTGGTTCTGGCTCCGGCTCCGAAGCGGAGACTCGTGGAAGGGCCTGTCGGTGGCCCAGCAAATTAGCCAGGTTGATTACTTGGGGATTCTTCTCCTCACCGCCGCCGTCGTCTTGATTCTGTGTGCCTTGAGCTTGGCCGGCACCGTTTACGCCTGGTCGGACCCGACTATTGTAGCGTCCCTAACCGGTGGCTTTTTCGGCATCATGGCATTTGTCTTTTGGGAGCGGTCTCGGCGCTGCGCCCATCCCATCATGGCACCGCACGTCTTCTCGAACCGCACCACTGTCGCGGCCCTGGTCATCACGGCCGTCCACGGCTTCATTACCTATGGCTTCCAATTTTACCTCCCGCCTTTCTTCCAGGCCGTCCTCCGGGCATCGCCATCGCAGTCTGGGGTTCTCATCCTACCATGCAGCCTTACAATTGTCGTGCTCGCCGCTGTAGGCGGGCCTCTGCTCGCCAGGTTTGGGAAATACCGTCTTATGCACCTGGCCGGCTTCGCGCTCATGGCGGCCGGCCTGCTGCCTTCGATAATATTTGAATACGCCGGGTCGCTGGCCCTCTGGATTTCGTTGTCTTTCCTGGTCGGAATCGGGTCAGGTGTCATCGTGTCGACCACGCTGCCGGCAGTCCTCGTCGAACTGACGGACAAGGAGAACGCCGCGGCGACAGGCTCGTGGGCGTTCTTGCGGGGTCTTGGTTCTCTCCTGGGCGTTGCCATCCCCAACGCCGTCTTCAATGCGCAGTTCTCGGCCAGCCTCCGGTCCATTGGCGACGCGACAGCCCGCAGCGAGCTAAGCAACGGCCAGGCATATGAGCACGCATCGGCGACGTTCATCGCTTCGTTTGACTCCCGTGTCAGGCAGCAGATTCTGGGTGCCTTCATGGCCAGTTTCAGGCTCGTCTGGGTCATCTTTCTGATTTTGGCCGTGGTAGGGTTGGCGGCCGCCCTTTTGGAGCGACAGGTTCGACTGCGAAGAAATCTCGACAGCGACTTCGGGTTGAAGGAGCGCCAGTAACGGTTACTCGGCCGGAGTGCCGTGATTTCTGTTTGTTGAACTGGAATATCTGGAAAGTCCATCCAAGGCAAGATTCGCTTGCTAGCTAATTCACATCTGGGCAAAAGTTGGGTTGGTAGATTGACAGTGGAGAAAGGGGTTTCAAACACGGGCAAGGGGTAATCATCCATCGTAGAGACCGTTGTGTATATCGCCTAAACTGAAATACACCCTGCTGAATTCTAAGAGGGTTGCTTCGTCGATTTATTTCATAATATCCAATGGCAAAATCCCGGAGTTTGTTGCAGCTGTGCAATGCTCATCTCTCATTCCTGTCCCTTGGATGCCATCTCGCCCAGTTTGCGTCAGACATAGGTTGAGATGTTCTCGAGGTGTGACCGGGTGTTACCTGATTGCGCTTTCCCAAGCCCAGCTCCGCCTAATTATCTCATTTTCAGTACATCACGAAGCGAAAGTCGTTCAATTTTGAACTGGAAGCATCTCTCTCGGATCTTGTGTGTTTGATTCAAGCAAGCAGCAAACTGAATCATGGCTAACTAGCTACAAAAGGTGAAAATGTTTCTTCACGTGGCATTATCCCATTGAGTAGCATATGCAAAAGCCTGCAACTTATAACTCAGATAGTAACTATGCCAATGGTTAACTAGATAAAGCTTGCCAGCCTGTCTTCCCTTGAACATGAGCGTTTCAGTTGCTCTTTTTGCCCGATCAACCAGACAAGCCACCACTGTTCAGAAACACGATGCAGATTCAGCCTCATGCTTCCCTTGCGGCCCAGTTAAAGCACGTTACGTAAATTGCGAAAAGAAGTCCCACGTGTTCTGGGGCGCGAACGGGTAGGATGAGCCCTGGTCGACTTGGGAAGGGTTGTGGTCGCCGTTATGGATCACCCAGGTCACCGGGTAGCCCTCCTGGCAGCCCTCGTACTCGGTCTTGACAGACGTCCCGCCGTTGGGATTCGGCTCGCTCGCGAGGCGAGTGCATCCGTTGTTGCTGACGAAGCGGTCGCGCAGCTGCCTGCCCATGGCGACGTTGAGGACCGAGTCTGACGTGCCGTGTTGGCCGTAGTAAGCGACGGGGTCGGTTCCACCATCGCAACCGCTGAGCTCGGCGCCCGACAGGACAGCAACGGCGCGGATCATGTTGGCCCGCGAGCAGGCAAGGCTGTAGGACATGCCACCGCCCCAGCTGAAGCCCGTGGAGAAGCGCAGGTTCTGGTCCACGCAAAGGTCCGCCTCGATTGTCTCAACCATCTGGTCGAAGAAAGCCGTGTCCTCGCCGTTGTAGTTAGCCCAACCGGCGTTGAGCCCATTGGGTACAACAAAGATTGCGCTGTTATTGGCCAGTGGGGGTAATCCGTAGTAGGGCACGACACCGCCGCGGTTGGGGTCCTCGCCCTGCACGATCTTGGTCGCGCTGCCGCCCCGCTGATGCCACAGGAAGACAAGCCGGTAGGGGTGATCCTTGTCATAGCTGTCAGGGAGCTTCAGGATGTACTCGCGCTGCTGACCGTTGACCTGAAGGGTGTATTGCTGGCTCCCCAGGGTCGGGTCCTTGCCACAGCCAGCGGACGAGGCAGCCATGGCGGCACCCAGCCATGACAGAGTGAGCAGCGCGGCGGCTGCCATGGACTTTGGTCGCTGCATTGTGGAGTGCTGGTTAATAAAGGCGCCTGCTAGGACGTTACTGGAAACTGCTAGCAGCCGTTGAGGGACTTGAAGGATGTAGCCGTCACGTTAGGAAACGGACTAACTAAGCATAGGTCTTTGTACCTACTCTTATACTGCAACCAGCTACATCGTTCGGAACATCCTTTATGGAAGGGTTGACCGAAAATACAATGCCGAACGCATGCTGTAGTGTCGTCGAGACTAGCATCAGATGCGCACGAATCGGGTAAAGCCGAACGCGGGTGCTTTGCGGTGGTCTTTGTTGATCCTCAATCTATGAGACCCGGGGTTACTCCTTGCCCCAGACAAAGAGAAGACGCGCGCGAATCGGGTTCAAGCTCAACGGTCGCTAAGTGTTATTCAGTCGCCTCGGCAGAGTTACATCGTGCTGTAGCTTAATTCTGAGAAGACACTTAACGCAACGAATGGGCCATGAAATTGGAACCAATATAACACTACCATGGTCATCCTATACAGCAAGGACGGACGGCATAGGAAGCCACACGATGCGGTGCAAAGCGATAACCCGAATATGCCTTTTGTTGAAGAATTGAGGCTGGATTGAAAAGTTGTCAGGGGCAAGGGATACGCTCATGAGATGAATGGTGTGGAATTGAGAAATGGGCAAAGTATGGGAGAGACTGCGTGAACGGAGGCCCGCCTTGTGTGCTAGGAATAGGCCTCCTCTTGAATCACGAACAACCCTTCCTTGATCTGGCAACCTCTTGTCCGAAACTGTCACATGTACCTGCCACTACTTGGATGACTCTACATCGACTTCAGCCTATTCGCATTCCCGATATAACACTGCACTGGATCGAAAGAGTTGGACCAGCTCCCTATAAATAACCCTGCAATGAACAGTAGGTTAGGCACCCATACATGACTTGCCGTATCCTCACGACCCCTTAGCAATACAGTCCTTCTTATGCCGCTTCCAATCCGCCCTCTGACACGTCCGCCCACAGTACCTGACCTTCTGGCACTTGCCACACGCCTTCAGCTCGCCACCCTCCCTCGACTTCTCCCTTGCACAGTTGCGGCACCCGGTGACCCCGTCCCCCTTTCCCTCCTTTTCCCGGCCCAGCGTAAGCCCAAGCGTCTCAACATCCGCCATCACATCCTCCACCAATGCATTCGCAAACAGAGGCGAAATCGCCGCCCTTACACAATACCTCTTCACCACCTCCCACATCGGCACATCGACCTCCCACCCCACAGGAAACACCCCCTTGCCACACCCACACACTACCTCCTGACCGGCCTCCACAGACACCGGTGCCCTATACCTGCCCGGCCCAACCCGGTACTCACATCGCTCCCGGTGCGCCCACTCCCCCGCGCGACACCGCTCCACCCACGCGGGCAGCACTTCCTTCCACAACCTCAGCTCGTCCCCATCAACCTTGATATGCACTCCCCCCTGATCTCCAACGGCCGCCAAGAAGCCGCTACGTTCCAGCGTGGGCAAGATGCCATATGTAACTGGCAGTACGGCGCAGTCGAGGAGGACGGTGCGGCGGGCGAGATCGAGGCGCAGGGTCGAGGGGAAAATGAACATACTGACGGCGCAGGCGCCCGCGATGGGGTTGTAAAGCGCGAATATGGGTTCGTTTCTCCGGGAGGTCGGATTGCGTTTGGAGTCGAGGCCTGAAAACTGCATGAACAGAACGTACAGGCTTTCTTTCAGCCCGATACGGGTGCGCTCGGGCTGGGTCGCGGCGGCGAGAAGGAATGGGTTGCTGCGCACTCTGGCTTCGCGCGCGGAGAACATTTGGCCGGTATGGACGGGTAGAAAGGTGAGGGCGCTTGGATTGGAGAGCGAGATGATTGGGGCAGTGGAGAGGGAGGTCTGCGGGTTGTTCCATAGGATCGGGACCGGATTGTTAGTGGTGCTGTTAGGGAAATTGGGGAACAGGAGAGGCGAGGTAAAGGTGGCTGAGGGGTAAACCGCTGGGTCGGGTATGATGAGGGCAGTGAGCTCAATGTATGCAGATGTACGAGCGATACGTGTTCTAACGGACTCGGCAATGACTGGGACGGGGAAGGTAACTGTAATAGGGGTCTCGTTGACTGTAACTATGAAGGCGCATGGCGAAGTCGGGGTGATTTGGACTGGGCAACTGCCGAGGAGGGCAGACCTCAGGATCCTCGAAATGACATCCAGCCGGGCAGTCATGAGGGCGATCCTAGCCGTGTTCGGGTTGATCATGACCGTGACTGTGATCTTGAACTCCACGGGTTCAGGAGTCAGGGACGCAAAGGCATCCTCGGCAAATGCTGGAACCGTTATTGTTCCTGTCTGGTTGGGAAGGTTTTTGCTGATATACACATTGTCGGTATCGCCTAGTTTCGTCTTGAAGATGCTTAAGTCGAGCCCCAGTTGGCGGGTGAATCTGCCGGCAGTCACCGGAGTGTTCTGCATACAGAAACCTACAATCGCGGTTTGTGGCTGTAGCAAAAGCAACCAGGAAGGGACTCGAAAGGACACAAACAACGGACAGTTGCCATGCCAGCCCTTATGATCTTCGGTAATGCTCAACTCGAATGTATTGCTGAACGGGACCCCTTCAGTGGAGAGACTGCCGAAGCCAAGTTGCACGGCGGCGAAGTAATGTTCCCAGCCCATGAATCTATCAGACGAATCACGAACCACACCATGAACGGGTAAGTTGCCCACAGTCGAGGGATCAGGCTCGGTGAACACCCGGAGCGCGGATCGCGGTACCTTTAGTGTGATGCAGACCGAGGGCGGCATGTTTTGCCAGTAGGCGGCACTGGGGACCCCCTTTGGTGCTGTGCCAATCCCAATATCTCGTGTGGCAAAGCTTCTGAACGTGTCGACGGAGTGGATATCGAGAAGGTGCATGTACAGGTACAGCTCCTGCATGTAGTGGCGTCCGGTGAGGAGAGTGCGATTGCATTCGATGCGTGCCAGCAGGATGTCTATAGCTCGGTCCCAGCAAGCAACAATGCGCTTTTTGACGAGAACCAGAAAGGAAACAAAGTTCGCTCGGGTGTAGGTAGGGAACGAGGCGTGTAACGTTGACTCTGGGTTAATGGAGGCTATGGAGAGCATTCTTTCCATGTTCTCGCCGGGAAACATCTCGACGTACACTCGGTAGAGAAGAAATGCCAGCTCTTCTTCGTCCATGTGCAAACGCTCCATTTGTGAGGCCGAGTTGTAAGGTGGCCGCTTCCATGTGACCCTTGAGTACGACTGCTTCATGGATATCGTAGTCTCTTCCTGTTGGGACAGAATGAAGCGTATCAACTGCTCGTCGCCGATGGATGAATGGCATGTGTTTGTCCAGTACTCAACCGGAAATAGGCCGAGGAGCAGGGAGCTTGTCGGTAGGTGACCACCAAGAAGTTGGTCGAGTTGTTCTTGTTGCGAGTGAGTCCGTTGTACCAGGGTTTCGGTGTACAGACTTGACGAAGCATGGCCGTCCAAAAGGGGCGAGGCGGCAGCCAGCAGATTGAGTCCACCGACATGGTCTATGAGATTTGAGGTGTCGATGACGTTGAAGGAGACCGGAGCAGAACCGTCAGTGCCATAGTCGTCTTCGATTAATACGAGCGGCTCGAGGGTGGTGTGTCGACTTCGATACCAGTGTGCACTCCTCTCAGACCCCGTAACGTGCCGATGTTGAAGTGTATGACAGAAGGATATGGCATCGCCAGCAAAGAAACGTAGTCTTACGTTCTCCCGACCTCGTGCCTTGAATGTGTTGCTCCACGCGAGAAACTCGGCTCTGGCAGCTGCCACAACGCCTTCTGTCTTTGACACCCTTGGCGAACCTTGAGATTGTTGCGAGGCATGGGCCAAAGGAACGTAAGCAGTCGATAAATGGAAGCCGAGCAATGGATCAATGGCGTAGTGAAGTTTGACAGTGGAGCCCGGGGACGCGAACAATGGATTCGCATAAGTGGCTTGAGAGCGAACCACATGATCCATATACATTGTTCCATGCTTCCAGAAGTGTTCGTGTAGCTCATTCAACTCCAGTCCCGCGAGCATTCCACTGGGTGTAGCCGATCGGACACCGGTCGCCGTTAGGCCCGTGTCACGCCTCTTTTGCTTCCGTGTTTCGATGACCGACCTGAACGTCTTTTTCATCCAAGATTGCCGCTCCGTTGCTGCAGAGATGTAGAAGGCCCAGAATTCGGCAACCCTGGTCAGAGTTCCACTGTCGCAGAACGCGACGAGGTTACCGTAGTCGCCCTCACGCCAAGCTTCGAGGGAGGCGGCCAGACCATGCAACTTCATAGCCTGTTTTTGCAGCCGGTCATGGCAAGTCTTGTCGATGAATACGTGGTAGTACATGTCCCAGTTGTCGTTGTTCCCGTGGTCGTTCGAATCGTCGACAATGAGGGTGACCAGAAGAATGTTGCGAGCTGCTAAGCGTTAGATGGCCAATGGGCATATAAGGCATAGACTGGATAGGAAATGCACACCGATGATGGCGGGTTCAATGTCACAGCATGTGACGTCCATTCGGCGAGATTCTATGGAGACTCCAAGTCAGAATTTAATAAGTTATACTGAGCTTCTGTCAATCACTACTTACTGTCGGAGTGGACAGTGAAAAGGATGTTGCGAATATCGCCACACCCCAGGAGCAGGATGTTCGCATCCTTCTCCGGCGGCAAACCCTGTGTCAGGGACACGGCGGGAGTGTTACCAATGGGATAGAAGTGGACCCAAAGGTTGGCATATCCAGGAGTCAACATTGCAATGGATGGCTGAAATTGGTCTCAGAAGCGGCTTCGATTGAACTGTATGGTGTTCCGAAGCAGAGATTCTGAGGAGCGCGTGGGAGTTTTAAGCAGTCGGTCATCACCATGCCGCTCTGGATGTTACACAAATCATACAAACGGCATGGGCCGGTTAGCCTTCAGAAAGCCGTTTGTTGTTTGCCACTCCGTTGTGCTAGTGAGGCCTACTGCCAGTTAAGCCATGCCATCAATGCTACGGCCCGAAGAAACTGCAGTCGCCCTCACACAATTTCAACTGTGATATCGTCGTTACCCTGTGCAAACGCCTGACAGTATGGAAAACCCTTGTGTGAGAGAAAACCTTGTCTTGGTTCACCGAAAATGTGGTGTGGCGGTGTACTTTGAGTCCCATTTGCAGATAGGTTAGATATGATGTGACAGACCTGCGCCAATGTGATACCCCTGACGCGGGAGCCGGCTGTTGTTCCACTTCGCTGTACCCTACCCAGATGAAGCACCGAAGCTATAGGGAACCTGCGTTTGTCTAGCTTCCAAGGCGATCAGGCGTCCAATGATGAAGCCGATGAGGTTAAGGAGGACGGGATAGGCAGACGTGAATGCGTTTCGGCGATTGTGTGTCGCACGCGTTGTAGGTCGGTGTCAACGCTGAGCTTTCAGATAGGTTCAGAACCCAATTATCATTATGCGTCTGCCGCATGTTCCTCAACAGACGGAGTCATGACTAAACCCAGCCGCCCAATCGCCGTATCAACGATGTAAACCAGCTCTTAATGCCCAACTCCATGCATCTCTCCTCCTTGCTGAGCTACCGAAATGAGTGTCAACATCGATACCTTTTGTCAGCGCAGAGACATCATAACATCAGCTCCGGTTGGTGCATCGGCGTGTTTTCCAGGCAGGTTGCCCGCTCTTCCTCGACCGCCCGGCCTCAGCTCGCTGCCTGAGTCCCTGGCCGCTCTAGCTCACAAACAGCGGCCCAGCGGCAGCGGCCTGGGCACATTGATGGCTACAGCTAAAATTGGTTTCTAAGAGCGGAACCTGCCCTTAGGACAATGGTGGCTTCAGCAAAGCAACGATTTTACAGGTGATTTTTGCTGTTTAAGCTAAATAATTTACGTTGCGAGTCGAAGCCGTTTTCGGCTCTGGTGTGCTTGCGATCCACAACTGGCCTTTATTAGAACCCGGACCCAGCGTTTTGACAGCGTGCAGATTGCGCAGGAGATGATTACATCCTAGTCCAATAAATGTTCTACTCAATGACAAATGACAGCAGCAGGCAAAGGGGCGTAGTGGCTCACGGAACGCCGTGTGCTTGTCCTTGATCTCTAAGAATAGCTCTTGATCGAAGACTGGTTGCCTCTTAACAATTAACGTTACCGCAGTGGTTCAGCTGACTTCCTGTAGTCAACCGGGCGACAACAAGTAATGGCTGGTGATCACCACTGAATATCCCAGTCATCGAACATCGCAGCAGCTCACCAACAGAATTTCGAGTATTTCGAGCTCATGGGATGCTACTGTGTGACGGCATTGTAATTGGAAGGTCCAAAACACATAACTACGATTCAACGGAAAGTTCCTGGTTTGCGTGCCTCGGCTTCGTTCTTTGAGTGCATCCGACAGGAGTAACACTCCCACTAGCCCGTATTTTCAGGGATTATGGTTTTCAAGAACAGTAGTTCCAGTCGACAAGGGCGAAATAAGGATTAGAAGTAGGCTCTAACCGACAAGAGCTAGATAAATAAGGTGTTTGTATCAGAGTGGCTCGAAGAGGTGTTCATCCCCGGACCCGGCCACAAGACCACTCCCAGAAACGACCCGTGAATATTGGACAGTCATGACAGTCATACAGCCATGAAGCTTTAAATCCACGGGTACCCATGAACTTATTGGCTGCCCGTTCTCATAGCACGCCATAAAAACGACGTCCACTTAGTCTTTTGCCTCTTCAACCCTCCCATGGTCTTCAGCCATCAAATTTATCGCTATTCTTGCTCCTGAAGCACACCTACCAGAAGCTCGTCAACATGATGACATTTCAGAGCAAGTTTCCAGCGTTAGGCAAGCAGATGGGAATAGGTGTATTGTGGCAACTCGAAAGGAGGCTATGATAGCCTACAATATCAAAGCCATTTGAATAGCATCGGGGTTGTTGCCCACAATGATGGCCAAACCTTTGATGAGGTGGCTTCTGTTGAAGATTCGAATCATGTCGCCAACATGGCTAAAGTTGAGAAAAAAAAGTTGCTCCCATACAGACTCCAGAACCTGTTCAACCATCGAAACCTTTGACAGCGACTTTCGCCCATCCCCTCAACACCCCACAGAAGAAGTCAGACTTCCGTATCCAGCTCACAACCTTAGCCACGTACAATCTGTATATTTCTACATATAGGATCCCATTCAGGAAAATTGAATAGACTTCCTGACAAAAAAAAAACTTGAAGCTGGCACAAGCAAACAAAGCTCTGAAGGTGCAGCTAGAGATAGCACAATCGTCGAAATGGAAGAACGCAGTTATCGATCCAAACGAGGTATTGGCCTCGATTGGACAGATGTTGGGACAGGCTTGCAACCCAACGACTGCCAAAAGCTATCGGTATTCGCGATGCTGTCACCACGTTACTGTTGTTGGTTGGTTGTTGTTGTTGGAAAAGAGTGGAAGATGCCCAAACCCACGCTCAGGGGGTGTGTGTAAGAGGCTACGCGTTGGCATGGTGCACAAGTGTGACGAACCCTTTCAGACTATCCTCTGAAAAGGTTCAGCGAAGGTTAAGATTGGCGTAGTCTGGTGGTTCGGTGAAGCCAAAAGGTTCACAACGAGTATCCCGTTCGGTGGCGGTACTCAAGACTAGTTGACAAGTAACAGGACAAGTGACAAGCGTTGCTAGCTGGGGAGCTATTTTCCCCTTCCTAAGGAGTGACTAGAAATTGAGTATATATACACCTGGGATCACTTGGGTTCTGGTGATCCATCCACCGTAGGCTCGCGAGAATCACGGTCATCCAATATGCCTTGCGTGATCCTCCCGATGTTGGATCGCTACTGCCAAGCGTGATCCTCTCCTGATTGGCCCTTAAGCGATTGGCTGTCGAGGCGTTCCTGCGCCTCGCCTGCGGCCCTCCGTTGGCCATTTTGTGACAACAAGGCGTGACGGTAACTACTGTATTGCTTCGAATGAAGAGAGAAAGAAAGCTAGATGGCAAGAACCGACAGAGACACCCCTTATAAGCATCTGCTGCGCAGATGCCGGCGGGATGACATTAGAATCTTGGTGCCGGCATCGCCAAACCATCCATGGGCTCAACCCATCACAGGGTGGATAGCTGCAACGAAGGGTGTGGGATTAGTGGGCCTACACACCAACAGACCTGTCGAGTACTCCCGATTTGCGCCTTGCACGCATTAGCGTGGGCCAGTTGGCCCTAGCACTCGAGGCAGTCGCGTTTTGGGCCGCAACGAACGCGGGTAGTTGTTTGGATTGCCAAAACGAACACCGGTTTGCTCCTGGACTCGTGATTTAAGAGGGCACCTCGCCGAACAGAGACTATGTACAGTACCTAGGAAACCACTATAATTAACGCGTTTCGGTCTAAAGCGACAAATCTTAACTTCTGCCATTTCCAAATGTCCGGGCAGTCAGCCGACGAGGGAGACGAAGGCGCCCCGCCCCCTTCGCAGTCTCACTTCGCCAAGTTTGAGCACTTTACACCCAACGAGGCGGCGTCGTTTGACGACGAGTTCGCGCGCCTCGCTTCTTCGCAGCAGTGGGTTCCTGGCTCCCAGGAATACACCCGACAGCGCACCATCGCAATCAAGGAGGAACTCGAACTCCACTACTTCTCACAGCCTCAACAGCTTGACGACATCGACGAAGAAGAGTTAAGCGAGGAAGAGAAAAACCTCCAGGGCTACCAAGCCCTATGCCGCGAGGTCGGCATTGATCCGAGTGACTCAATTCCCGAGTGCAAAAGGTACCTGAAAAATACGCTGGTCAACATTGTTGACCTCATCGATGCGCGGCGAACAGGCAAACGAGTGAAGGTGTGGGACAATTTTGAAGAATTCCGCGCATACACCCTCCTAGACAAAAATAGGATCGATTTACATGAGGCGAAGAGGCCTCCAGGGTACCTCGCTTCCTTATTGCAGCGTCTGTCGGGATCCCCATCACGCAGAAAACGCAATCGTGGAAGAAAGTTGGGGGTGGCGTCGGGCCGTGTTGCCAAACATAAGGGCTAGGTGTATGGGGTGTCTTGTTGCTTACCTGTCTTATAGCCCCGGCTAGGGCTCATGCATGTTACATATTTTCTTTTGATGTATGTTTAATTGTTTGTGCTAACGTAGTTATTGAACACCTAAGGCGCACCGTCAAAGCCATCCTCTCCAGCTGTGTTTCAAACTGCCAAGAAGACTTCAGATGAGGGATCACCGTAACAGAAATTCTGGCCCCGAGATTGCCCAACTTTTGTTACGTCACTTTTTTCCTGCTTAAGTCACAGCAGCAGAACTATGGTGTTCAGCAGGCTAGCATCAATTTCACTGCTACTGATGTGGTGGTCGAAATCCAGCCATTACTTGAAGTTAAAATTTCAGGGTTACGCTACGATGTTAGCTTGTGGCCTGTGATCAATCATATGACACGACACCTTGCTGCGCCTGTTATCCTCCTTGTTTGCCGTGCTTATACCCATACCCTATTCTCCTCTAAGTTATAGCACAGTATCCAATCATTTCGCTATTACAATGCCCTTGCCAGAGTTATTCCCCGCTACCAAGTCGACGCGATGACATTGCCCTACTTCTTGATATTTTTCTGCTGTCAGGTACTCTCACCTGAATATAAGGTCAAAGCGGGCATTGTCAAGATGAGTCGGGACGGAGTGGTTCTGTTCAGGATTGCCGAGGCCCTCACATTAGGCTTAGTCCGTCACTAAGGGAAAAATATCACAGAAAGCTATGTAATTAACGGTAGTTATCTATGATACAGTTTGTAGTTACGCGATATATCTGGAACTATAATAAAGACAGGCAGGCTGTTCTCTCGGCCACTCCCTGTGACGTACCCTGCCCCGCAAGGCTTTCAATAGTTAGCCCTACATGGCTTGCGTTGAACTTTGAACAACCTCCTATCGAACTTACAACTTAACCAAACTTTATTTTGCAGCCAACTGCGTTAATAGCAGCCATCTTTGCCAACCAGTAACACCAATCAACTAGCGTTGACATTGGTACAGTAGCTTTGTATCAATCTGCTTCTAACAGATAAGCGAGCCACTGCTGTGACGCGAGCAGGTCAGGGTCGTCTTCGGCGAGATTTAGCTCTTGAATGGAGACGATCTGCTCAAACAGTGCGACAGCTTCCTCGACGTGGCCGTTAACTTGGTAAGCTACTGCAAGTTCGTACCGCGACGCGAGCCGGTCAGGATCGTCTTCGGCAAGGGTTTGCGCCTCGATGGCGACGACTTGTTCGAGCAGTGCGATAGCTTCCTTGACCTGACCGTTGTCTCGGTAGGCTAATGCAAGTGTGTGCTGCGACATGAGCCGATCAGGGTGGTCTTTGGCGATAGTTCGCGCCTCAATGTGGACGACCTGCTCAAGTAGCGCAATAGCTTCTTTGACCCGACCGTTGGTTTGGTAGTTTGCTGCGAGTTTTCGCAACGAAGCGAGTCGGTCAGGGTGGTCTTCGTTGAGAGTCTGCTCACGAATGGCGACGACCTGCTCAAGCAGCGTGATAGCCTCCTCAACCTGACCATTGGCGTGGTAGGCTCGTGCGAGTTGGTGCTGTGACGTGAGCCGGTCAGGGTGGTCTTTAGCGAGGGTTCCCGCCTCGATGGCGACGACCTGTTCGAGTAGTGCGATAGCCTCCGTGACTTGGCCGTTGTCTTGATAAGCTCCTGCGAGTGTGTGCTGCGACGTGAGCCGGTCAGGGTGGTCTTCGGCGAGGGTTCGCTCGCGAATAGCGACGACTTGCTTAAGCAGCGCGATAGCCTCCTCGACCTGGCCGTTGGCTTGGTAAGCTTTTGCGAGCTCTTGCTGCGATACGAGTCGGTTAGGGTGGTCTTCGTCGAGGGTTCGCTCACTCATAGCAACAACCTGCTCAAGCAACGCGATAGCTTCCTTGACCTGGCCACTGTCTCGGTAGGCTCCCGCGAGTTGATGTTGCGATGCGAGCCGTAGAGGGTGGTCTCTAGCGAGGGTTCGCTCACGAATTTCGAGGACATGCTCGAGTAGCGTGATAGCTTCTTTGGCCTGGTTGTTGACTTGGTAGGTTACTGCTAGTGGGTGCTGCGACGCGAGCCGCGAAGAATGGTTTTCAGCCAGGGTTCGCTCACGAATGGAGACGACCTGCTCGAGTAGCACGATAGCCTCTTTGACTTGGCCATTGGCTCGGTAGGCTCCTGCGAGTGCGTGCAACGACGCGAGCCGCGAAGAATGGTCTTCAGCGAGGGCTCGCTTACAAATGGCCACGGCCTGCTCGAGTAGCGAGATAGCCTCCTTGACCTGGCCGTTGGCTTCGTAGGCTACTGCAAGTGCATGCTGGGACGCAAGCAGGTCAGCGTCGTCTTCGGCGAGGGTTCGCTGACGGATGGAGACGACCTGCTCGAGCAGCATAATAGCCTCTTTAACCTGGCCGTTGGCTTGGTAGGCTACTGCTAATTGGTGTTGCGACGCGAGCCGTGAAGGGTGGTCTTCGGCGAAATGACGATTCCTCCATTGGCAAGCCTCTTCCAAACTCGTAGCAGCTTCCTTAATCCGTCCATCTGCTATCAAACACAGCCCAATCCGGTATAACAGATCGGATCTCTCCTCTATATCAAGCTCTTTACTGTGCTCCAATACCCTGAAAGCATGCGGAAGGTACTCTCTCCACACATTGCGATTCGCATAGTCGTCAGATGGGAAAACAGCTGCAAAATGCCGAGTTGCCTTTTCTATTGTTGTTGTTGTTGTTAGGCCTTCTCGCCGAACCCAAATTCGCGTTGCTAAGTGTACTAAGCTGTGCATATCGAATACCTTGCTGTCCTCCCGCCGAGTGAGAATAGCGTAAGCGCATAACGTCTCAATTACATCGAGTAGCTGCTCTGTCGACTGGAAGTCGGGAAACAGCGACTGAGGTATTCCTTTTGGTTCAATGCAAGATATGAACGATAGTAAATTGGTGGCAGCTTTATCGGTCTGGCGAATCTGGTCGAACGATACGAACCACGTTGTCGCTACCGCATATTGCGACTCTGAGTACTGAGTGTTGTCCCGAAACTCTTCGCTTAATAGGCCGATGGTTTCCTGCTGAGTGCTATGTAGCAGCTCGACGTACTCGGCAAGGGATACCTGTTTCGTATTGATATAGGCCGCCGCTTGTGTAATAGCTAGGGGAAGACACGTAAGCTCCTTTAGCAGCTCTGCCGTCGCTCCTTCATCGCGAAGTATATCCTTTTTGATCAGCAACTTCTCTAGGAAAACGGCTGCCTCTGGTGGGTCCATCCCCTCCAGTACGATGAAATTGCTCCCAGTAACCGACACAGCCACTTCTCGAGATCGTGTCGTAAATAGGATGAGACCGTTGTCGCTTTCGGGAAGGTACCCGATGATACCACCCGGCATATCCGCACAGCCAAAGAGAACATCTCTATCATCCGCGTTATCCACCACGAGAAGCCATGGTCCAGCTGCCTCGGAGCTCAGGTATCGCCGCACAGATTTGAAGAGGCCATCATCTTCACTATCACTTTGGATAAGGAGCTTTCTGGCTATCGCAGTAAATGCGTGTTTAAAGGTCGCGTTGCTCAACGCTGAAACCCAGAAGATCGAGAACTCGGGCCGGTGCTCCTTAGCCCAATATGCCAGCTGTAGAGCGACTTGGGTCTTGCCGACGCCGCCTAGGCCGACAATGGAGGCTTTCTGGGACTTCTGGCGCACAAATAGCAATCCTTTGAGAGTATCTAATGTCCTCTCTCGTCCAACAAAGTGCTGGTTTCTGGAGAGCGGAATATAGTGACAAGGCAGGGCGGCGCGCTCTATAGCAAATTCAGCAGTTGCTACAAGTTATTACCGGGTGGTCTGTAGCAAGTATTTCCCAAGTTCTCCCGGGCAGACCGTTACGTACCTGTCACCGAAGGTACCCAGTCATTCAAGAATGCCTTCATACATGCCGCCGCCGTTGCCGCCGCGTATCTCTGCCATGTCTTGGTTTTGTGGTTGTCTGCGTAGTCGCTTGCACCTTTAATGAGCACGCAAGGAAAGATGTCCCAAACACCGGCGTTTTCCGTCTCAAATCCTATAACTCCCGCCTGGCATGCGATGGCGTCGCGGTCTTTGCCCGAGTTCATCGCCGTGTTCCCCAATCCAATCAGGCCAATATGGACCGCAGGCTGTCCATCACCCTGCTCGAGGCGGGCACGCGGCACCAGCTCACCATCGCAAGTGCATTCCTCGCACAACATCCCGTCGCTTACATGGCGATACGTTGCCTCAAATAGTTTATCCTGCGTAGCACCGGGGTACACGGCTGCCAGCTCCGGTTCGCCGCGGAGCACGTCCATATAGCCGGCGATCATGCCCTCCAGCGGCTTCCGGCCATGGAGGCCCTTAAGCTTGGCGAGAAGCGAGCGGATCTCGATGTTCGGCCTGCCCAGGATGTTCGGAAGCGTATCTTTTGTTACAAACTGTTCGGGCAGGCGCCGTGCCAGGTCATATTGTACGACACTATCGCTGATGATTACGTCGCCTAGCACAATTTCGGCCGTGTTGCTGCTGTCTGAACGGAAGGGAACGACGCCGCAAACGCCAACGATGAGGGCGAGCTCGATGTTGGGGAAGCTCTCGCGGCAGTTGGCGGCGATGGCCGCGGCGCTGACCTTGTCCATGTCTGGCATGCGTGCGAGGACAATGTTGTGGCGCCCGATGGCGCCGGTGGTGTACGCATTGGGATCGCTTGGCCTTTTGCCATAGGGAGGTCCTTCATCGTCCCAATGGATGTCGAACAGGGCGTCGACGGCATCGACCTCAATGGCTAGAGTGCAGATAATAGCGATCTGAAAATCGGCGCGAGTGGCGGGCCGGGTTGGGTTCATCGTGCGCGGAAGGCGGCTTCAGAACGCTGGCTGAAATTCTGTCGGGTCGGGTGGTGTGGGGTTAAGGATTCCGTGAATGTGAGTTTGGGCGGAATGAGCTGAAAATTGCGAAGTTGGGCCTTTTGAGTCCCCGTTCCAAAGACGTCGGGCTACAAAAAGAGGATTATTTTTAGCACCAGCCTGCCTGGCGACAACCAGCAGGGCTGATCCTCCACGGGACAAAAGTGTAGGAAAGCCGACTTCTGTTTGGGAACGGCGTCGAGAATCTTTGGAATGTTGCGTCACGGGCAAAGCTAAAATTTCGAAAAGAGCCCTCGGTCGCGTAGATGTTGCGCCGGGTATCGCATCGATTGGTGCAATTTGTACAGGTAGCCCCGTTCATGTCCGTAACTTCTTGATCGAGGACCTCGTAATGATGTAACATGTAATTCAAGGCTATCATTGTTCTCCACCGATAAGTCAAGACTAAGTAACCAGTTAAGGGTAATTAACCATAAGAATGGCGGAAATATACTAAAAGCGATGACCTTCGCAGAACAGCATGAATAGGTAGGTTCAGGGGGGTTTACATTTCCAATATCGTACGACATTGCGCTGTTTATCCACCTCTATTATGCAATACGTCCGTAACTACACCAAGAACGGTTTGGAATTTCACTCACTAATGTAGAGAGCCTTGAATTTACGGGCGTGGCATTGTTCAAGTAGAGTTCGTTGTCGCTGAGGGGCTCTTAGCGGCAAAGCCTGAATCAATATCGGAGTTAAGATTGAGGTCAGGAATTCACACTAGATGCAAAGTCAACTTTACGTCTGATTCCGAGTGCGAATCAGACTCGGCTCTGACCCGGACGCTGAGTCGGGAACAAAGGCCTCACTGTCAGCGGCCACATTGGTCGCTCCCACGTACGTCACTTCAAATTCCTCTTACGTCTTGGTCTAAATCACCTTTCCTTTACAAATGCGAAGGTCATTTTCTAGGACGTTATGTTTGCCGGGCACAGGCAGGGTAATTTAGGGGTTTACTACCTTGTTCCCTGGTAGCACCGAGACTTCAATGTTGGCAATATCATTTTAGCATGAGCTGAACTACACCAGCGTGTACAATTTCTTTCTCTTTGACGCCGCTGTCTGCTGCTCTGCGGTGCCCAATTTGGCACTCGCGGCTTGGCGCGTCTCAGCAGTCCTTGTAGTTAATTCTGATTAACAATTCGTTTGTTCATCTGTCGATCTCGGCTCAGACAATGACGGAGCATTCCCGGGAGTCGTTATCCTCACTATCCGAAACGCCTCCCCCGCCAACATCTATTCGGTATACGAATTGCCCTTGGAAAAAAAAAAGGAAAAAAGAACAAGTCCCGTTGATTTTGGCCTGTTAGGACAGGGCGCTGTCACCGGCTCTGGAGGTTGACTGGTCTGCGTAGCAGCAAGACTTCCGTCAGCTTATAAGAAGATAACATAGAACAAATGATGTTAAATAAGTTTTAACACAGAGGGTAAATTACGGGCACCGTTATGCTGAGAAAGCTCAACCATCTGCCAAACTATATGTGCTGTTGTAGGCTTGCGGCCAGGCGCACACTGCAGCGCATCAAAATACAAACTCGGGGACAGGACATGCCTTTTCTTCCTTGCTTGTCATCAAGTTAAACACCTTGTGATGCTTGAACACCGTAATGAACAATATGTTACTGAATAGGACCTGCATTCAGCGCTTTGTTGTGAATACAGTGCCTGTGTTTCAGTGTACCTGTCCAGGTGCGTTTCATATTTTCTTACACTCGTTAAATGCTACCCAGAAAGACATCCCAAATAGAATATCTCATGCCAGCTTGACTTAGAGTTACCAACAACTGAGAGCGCTATGTATTTCTGACGCTATGGAAGTTAGTAGAAGCATTTTGAGGGTAAAGATTACACCGAGGAGCTGTGGTCAGGCAAAGACAAGACAGAGGGCTGCCTTTGGTCAGCAACGTGGGGACACAACAACAGGTTAAAATTGGACTGATCTGACCATGTGGTTGTCCTTATACGGTTCCGGCAATGGCCAACCTTATCCACGGTCTGGGTCGTGGTCTGGTTTGATAGGTACAGGTGCGCGAATCCGGTGGACCGCCAATGATCCAGCGCTGACAACCGCTGTCCATAAAGCTACATAACTCGCTACTAAGAAGACCTGGCAAAACAACATCAAGGAATTTGCGGATCGAGTGATCTTGGAAATTGACACATCAACAGGCAGGCGTTGGTTGCTGGGTGGCCCTTTCTTCTTCGAGATACGGTGCTAGACACACTCCCCGAACAACGTAGACGCCTGAATAGCTCCCCGACCTGACTGCGTTGGTTGCTCCCGGCGACCAGCTGAATGCCATCAATGCAGAACAGGTCAAATGTTCGCCGAGGCTGCAGGACCACAGCTTCTTGGATCGACTATATATATATTCCACCCTGCCCGCCTTGTCACCCAACTTCGCTTTTCTCTTCAACTTTTTGCGACCAAGTTCCGCAGTGCACGATAATCTCATACGCCATCTGAGCGATCTGTTTCGCACTCTCCTCAACGACTTCTCTCATAGTTCTGACCAAATCTCTCTCCGATCTTGAGCGACTCTGAGTTTTGGCTTTATAGCTATTCTGCGAAAAGCGCGTGGTCATCCAGTCACGGTAAATGAAATGCATCCCATTTCTTCAATCCCCTCCCTTGCCTCGCGATAATCTTACCCCAAATGGGCTCTCTGTCGCGACGAGATCGGAGCTGATCGAGCCGTCTCTAGCAGTCATCCTTAGTCTTCGGCTTGGCATTGGGTACGATTACTTCCATAAGTCCATCAAGATATCTTTCAACTAATTCCCTGACTCATCAAACCGGTGCGCAAATCCAGTTCTGAACTCATTCCCATTGCTCACCTACCCGGACGGGGCTGTAAAGTGGCAATCGCGTCTCAACTCCACAAGGCTGAGACACGATTATCGCGACACAGCTGAAGTTGGGCCCTGGATCCCTGGCACATTCCCCATCGTATCCCCACTTGCTCCATCACCTCGGTTGCCGACGCGCTCAAATTTTCTCTCGTCGCGTAAACACATCCAGTTCAACAATTCACATCATGACCGCGGGCGGCTGACTGACGAGTCGATGAACACAGACGAGACAAAGCAAACAGTCGCAATGGAGATGACGGCTGTTACCCAGCTTTGGCCGCTGGCCATTGCCCGCAGGTCCTTCGGCACCATTTCCGCCGGCGGTCCGTTCAAGCCAATTGCTCAAGGCTTCACTTTCTTCTTCGAAGCCCTGCTTAGTGCTATCGCTGTCGGCAATGCCGACACTCTTGAGACGCTCAGCCACCTTGATGTCTCTACTATCTCATCAACTCACAACGACAAGGAGGGCGGCTTCCCACCTTCTACCAAGCCTGTTGCTTTCCAGCCCACTTTCACCCCTGAGGTTTCCGCTTGCCCGACTGAGGATATATCGATTTCTGCTAGGGCCGTCATCATTGAGGAAGTCGATGACACTGCGCAAACCGTTGCTCTACCCGTTGAAAACACCTCTGCCCGAAACAGCGAAACCTCTGTTCACCCTGCTGTCACTGAAGACTCACCACACGAGGATACTCTCGCTTGCAGTGAGGATGATAGTGCGCCTGTCGAATCTGACCACCTTGACATTACTTACGACTCCGAGCCTGCCGTCACGGTGTCGGCAAAAAATGACAACGTGGCTAAGACCATTGATGTCGATCAAGAGTCACGACTTATGGAGAGCGAGATTGCCGAGACGGTTGAAACTGTCATTTCTTCGACTGAAGAGCACAAGGCTTTTGTGGTCGACCTCGTTGTCACACCGACCGAGCCCGTCGCCGCAGACTGCCCCCCCGAAACGAAGGATGAGGTGATCAATGAAATCTCCGAGCCTCTGCAAAGCGACACCTTTGAGGAGAACACCCATTCTGCTCCTGAAGACGTAATTGCAGTCACTAATCCCACTGCGGACATCATCGACAACGTTTCTGACTCTATCGTTGAGTCCGCCAACACCTCCCACGTCATCTCAGCGCTCGCCGAACTCGACAGCGTTGAGGACACAACCACGGCTACTTATCCCACTAACGACTTCTTGCGCAAGGTCTCTGACTCTCACGTCGAGTCCGGCGAGATTTCTCACATCATCCCACAACCGGCCATGCTTGACGATATTGACTACGCCTCCACTACCGAGATCAAAGAGCCGATTCCGGTTCCTGTATTTAACCTCGCCTTCGAGGATGATTTTGATGCTCCGGTCTCGAGCAAGTTCGACATAAGACTCGAACACCTCATGGGTGTCGACATGACCTGGTCTGTTCCGCAGATCGTTGAAAAGAGCAAGTCAGAGCGCGAGGTCATCCGCCAAAGGCTGGCAAACCAGGGGACAGCGCAGTTCAACCCCCAGAACCTGCGTCTTGAGAAAGCCGCTCGTGCACTTACTATCAACGGCCCTGTAATCCAGTCTTTGCGCAAGACGGCTGCCCTTCCGACGCGCTTGACGCCGGCAAAGCGGGACGTCGCAGCTCGTAAAATGCAGAAGGACAACATCCCCCAGGCTGAGGAGCTCCTCCCCTCGATCCACTCGCGTAGCGTCTCGGCAAGCAGCGCTGAATCGAGGGTGTCGACGGACGCCGCTTTTGAAAGTGTCCCCTGCCCTGGGACTCCTGCGACTGATTACTCGGGTACGCCCACAAAAGACGGCGAGTCATATGGCACCGCTACCGAGAAAACCATCTTCCAGCAACATGCCGGTAGCCATGAGATCAAATCAATCCATGTCGTAAACAAGCCCGAAGAGCTCGCTGCCGAGGAAATTGCCCAAGACGAGAGTGAGACCACGAACTAGGACATCGTGGCCTCATTCCCCGTTCCTGGTGAAGAATGGCGAGACACGGCGCTCAACTTCGCCGTCATGTCGGACGGGTGCATCCTCTATCACTGCCCCGAGGGCAACCTCTTCCTCAAGCTCGCCCTTGCCGACTACGAGCAGTACCGCGCCGCCTATCCGGATGGCCCAACCATGGACACCCGCTTCCTCACCGAAAATGACCATGAATCGGACCAAAAGGGCGACGACAGCCTCGACGACACGGTGAGCGAGGCCAGCTCTGCCTCCATTTTCTGCCCCTGTATGGACGCCAAAAACATCGAAGAACCCTTCGCGCGTCCGCCGAACCCGAAGCTCGGGATCTACGACGTCAATTTCGACTTCAGCCAGAACGAGGGGGTTAGCGAGGAACCGAATCACAACCTCGTATCTACGCCCCCCTACGGCTTCAACCACCCGGTTATGACGTCTTCCAACGACTCGCCTTCCAACTCTTCCTCCAGAGGCAGCACTTTCGACGTATTGGGCGACTGCGATGGCCTCGCCCCCGAGTACTTGACCTGCCGCTACCACCAGCGCGCCACCGCGCTCTCCTGGATGGGCCTTGAAGAGACTTCCTGGGGTGCCACGTCGTACATCTGCCCGCGCCACGGCACCCTGGGGTTGTACGAGACATGGGAAGCAGCCAGCGGCGTGCTGCACGGCCAGCTGTCGCGGTGCACATGGGGCGGGTACACGAACTCGGACCACGTACCCCCGCCGCCCGTAGGCACTCCAGAGCTGGTGTTGACAACGGCCGAAGGTGAGGACCTTTGGCTGGACGACTGTTTTCTTCAGTACGAGCCGGGCTCAGACGTTTTCGACTTCAGACAGGTCGAGTACGGCCACGTGTGCGCCGAAGTCTGCATCGAATTCTTCGAGGAGTTCGGCTGGGATCTTTGCCCGGACTGGCAGTTGCGGCAGCTAGAACATCAGCAGGCGGCTCCGGAGGAGCAGAAAACCATTTCAGAGCGGGAAATGTCGGAAGAGCAGCTGGGACAGGAGCAGGTGCAGACGTATGCGCGCCGGGTTTTGGAGGCGATACCCGAGGATGAGGACCCAGACAGAGAGGAGCCTGAGCAGGTCGTGGTGAAGGGAACGACGGGTCAGATTGCCGAAAATGAGTCTAGCGATGAGGAGTTGGAGGTTGAGGGGGCAAACGTGGCGGAGCTGCTCGGCAGGATTGCGAGAATGGTGGAGGAGGGATCTGTGGTGTTGAAGGAAATCGCCGCGGAGAGTGAGCAGAACAGGCTCGAAGAGGAGGAAAAGAGGGCAAAGAAAGAGGAGGTCCAAGAGGAAGAAACTTTGTCGTTCTGGGATCGAGATCCCACCTATGTCACCAATATGCGTTGGTCAGATATCATGGACGCGGAGGAGCAGAAGCCCGCGGTGGAACGACAAGGACGAGATGAGAAGGGGGAAATCTCTTTTTGGGACCAGCCCCCTACTTTTGTCTCCAACATGCGTTGGTCAGACATCATGGACGGGGAGGATGATGAGTATTGAAGAGTGCGGCAGAGGAGGGAAGAAGGATCTGGGTATGATGTATGGATATCCCACGGGGAGGCTTCGGTATGTAAGATGTGTATTGTGTAAGGATACTTGTTCGGGGCATGTGTTATGGGACCAAATTCGGTCTGGGTTGTTGATGCCACTTTGAGATAGACCCATGAGGGCAACCTCTTGATTGCGAGGCGTACAGCTTGTGGAGAAATACATCGTGGTATTAATTACACCCGGCTCGTATCACGCAATTCGTGACAGCAAAGTCGCCGTGAACTTGCCTTTACGCCACCTAGAAACAATTTTGGCCTTTTACCACACCGCAATCTCTATGTATGTACATCAAACCCGCCTAGGCACCTTATCCCTGTGCCCGTCCGGCGACGAATCACTGGACCTCTTCCCAGTCCTCCTTTCCTTATCAACTTCGGATGATGGCCGTCGTTGCTTTCGTTGTCGTTGGTTTCTGTACGATCGTATAAGGCTGGTACAACGCTCCAGCTGTGCGATGCGAAGCTTGCGGCTAGTACAAGTAAACAATGGTTAGAGAGTTCCTTGAAGGGATGTCCGATGATTTAAATTACCACAAGCTTTTGAAATCAGGGACTATGACTTGATCATTGCCGTCCTCTCCAGCGCCTGTTGCTCGGTCTGGTTCATCACTTGGTGGAGCGTCTTCTTCGAAGTGCTGTTTCGTTCCTGTTGCAGCACTATCAGCCGCTAGCGAGATGGAGGAGCTCACGTTGCGGCTGTTCTGCTTGAAAAACTCAAGCAGGGTTGGATTGGTTTGCTGGCCCTGCCGCTCATGGCCGAGAGCAAGCTGTTCATGAGGTTGCAACTCTCTGAGGTACCTTCGCAGCGGATTAGGGGTAGGAGACTCAAGATCGCCGCCGTCCCAACGTCCATGTTCAGGCGTGTCAAGGATGTCGGCTTCCTCACTGGGATAAGGATATTGGGCGGGCTGGTTCCGCGCGTTAACGGCGCGTGCCTCGGCACAAAGAGGTGCATCATTGGCTAATAACAGAAGCAGTGCTTCATGCCTCTCGTGGTTTTCAATGTATCGACGAACGGACAACGGAAGGTTCGTATCTGATGCCCAGCTCGAGTTGTCGGAGACGTTTGGAGTAGCAGGTAATGAGCCATCATCTATATCGGTCGTGGTTCCAAAGAGCGAGTCTTCCGGTGTGATATCGACGAACGTGCGGTAGGATAATCGAGGTTCATTCGAAATGCAGATTTTTGGAATCATTTGAAAGCTTGACCGTTCCAGGGCGCTGTCGAAGGGTTAATAACAAAGACATAGACAACCAGTCATCTGAACCTGCCTTGTCTGCAACGCAGTGTTGGATGGAGAGCTTACGGACGACAGGCTGAATGTGTCCGGGCTTCTAGACCTTAGGTGTCGAATAACGACGATATCTTGGCCGTGGCCGATGCCAAAGAATTCAATGGGGTCAAAGGAGGCCATGCTGGCCATTGTAAAGGGCGATGTAAACACGACCACGGCAACGGCGCGACTTGGTCAGCAAGATTAGTAGATAAATATGGGGACCGGAGAGAAATCCATTGCTCAAGGTTTCTCCAGGAGGCTGCTTCCAAAAAGAATTCCGAGCCTCAAGAACCTCAGTGCCAACTCAGCACGCTGCCCCTGTCGCGCGCATGATCCCGAAACCGCGGAAAGGGTGGGGCGGAAGAATTGGAACCAAACTGTCGGGTCCCCCATCAAAAGGCGACCGGATACCCAAAAGAGACACCTTGAGAGTGGTGCGCGTACCCGTCCCCCACGTCGTGGTTGAATCGAGGAAGGAAAGAAAGGAAAGTCTCCTGCTGATCGGCATCACGCTAGCTCGGGAAAGGACGTCCAGTTCTTCCAGATGGACGGGTGAATGTCGAATTCCCATTACCGTTATCATCAAGCCCGGGGAAGCGCCGCTCGGTAAAAGCTTGGCTGCATCGCCCGCGTCGAGCAAGCCAATGGCGATGTGTGCCACAGCGCTGGGGTCGGCCCGGCTGAGTGGTATGAGCATTCCCTGGGTGTGCTTGATGCGACTCTGCCGCAGTATCACTCTCCCTTCCAGGGTTGAGCGAGTTAGGACTAGTGGTATTGCCGAGTTCCGCGCGGACTGTCTCTCCCTCATACGGATGACGTGCCACAGGCGAGTGATTCCGAATTGCCCGATGCTTTGTCGTCCTATGCTGTTTCAAAGCTCAGGCCTGAGACAGAGGTGGCGCAGGAGAATGACATGGCGACAACTGATAAGGCATTGATCAAAGCTGAGGAAAGGTGATGCAGAATGGCTCTTGGTAGGGAGGGTGCGATGCGACAGTCGTGGAGGCGGAACACTGGGGCGCCCATTCCCAAGACTGGCAACGCGACATGGCGGCGCGACATGGGTTCCAGCTCGTAAGTGACATTCACAGATACCGTTGCCAGTGATTGAGACCTTCTTTACAAGTGAGTGCCTTTTCATGCTACTGAACCGTGTGTTCGATAGATTAGCTTGGGCTGACTCGAGAATTTGAACATATCAGTGACCTTTGAAAGGCGTTGAAGTGAAGAGAGAATGAGATGAACCTGGAGTATCGATCGACTTTCTGCAAAAATGAAAGAGGAAGAAGATAAGGAGGGGAATAGTTAAAAATACAGAAAACAATTGTTTGAAATAACTTAGCAGAAACGAGCAAACAACCAACCCAACGTATCGTGGTATTGTTTCAATCGCGAACTCATCGCGATTTCCACCCAACCTCCTGCACGTTTGAATTAGTAGTCGAACAGCACTCCGTCAGCACCAGTATTAACCAAACTATTCCAGCCAAAACGGTCTGGCGCAGCCCTAACCGCCACCACACCCCCCACCTCCGCCTCCGCAGCTTCCACAACCTGCATTAGCGCCGCCTAACACAGGTCAGAATCCGCCTTAAAACCCCGAGAGTCGAGGGTTCGCGCGACAACACAACAACTTCAGGAGAGAAGGGAGAACTCACCGTCACCACCACCACTGCTATCCCCGTTGCCGCTGCCGCACGCGGTGCCACTGCCGCAGACATGTTCGCTGCCGTTGAGGTTGTGCTATCAAGACCCAAAGAGTCAGCGTTCAAGAACATATGTCAGTGGTCGCGCAACAAGCCTTGCAACAACTCACCCCTGGTGCTCCACAAGCCCCAGCCGCGACGGTTCCTCCACACGTGCCCGCCGCGCAGGCGGCATACGAGCCGACACCGCACAGAGACACGTACCCTGGGTACCACGCACCGTACAGCCCGGGTGTCCACCACAGCGGATACAAGTACGGCGCCGCGTAAGCGTACGGGTATCCCCAATGGTCATAGTACACAGTCTCCTTTGAGGGCGGTTCGCGGCCCTTCCGCTTAGCGCGGCGGCTCGCCCGGGCCAACGCCGTCTCGAGGCGGCGTTGGTAAGCCTCTGCCCTTTTCAAATCCGAGGAGCGGCGGTGTATCTGGGACAAGCTTGGGGTGCTATGGTCCGACCTTGCGGATACGGCTGGGTGGGCGGATATGTGCGCCGAGGAGGAAGGAGGGTCTAAGAAGAAAGGGCGGCAGAGTCAGTGTCGGTGTCGGACGTGATATTAATGGTGTAGAAATGGGGAAGAGATGTGGCGTTAATAGGGACGTATTTACGTAGAGAGGCAGCCCCGGAATCGTGGAATGATTCGGATACTTCTGACCGCGTCAGTATATCCATAAGAGAATCGAAGTTTATTGTTCTTAGAAGAGCGGATGGAGGTGGAGAGTGTGAAAAGCACCTACCTTTTTCGTAACCACTCATTGGGAGGATCTGGCCGATTGTGCTATGTCTGGAGCGGACGGCTACCTCGTGTCAGTGTTAAACTATCCTTCGGCTGGGTGACAAGAGGAGGGAGAGAGATGAGCTCACACTCGCAGTACCAGCAGGTACACTCACTGTACACCTCGCCGTACTGTTTCTGATAGACCCTGCTAGTCCACTCAAACTGCTCACCCAAGGTCGTATCTTCGATTTTGTCGTCGTGGTCGATAAACCGATTCGTGAGGCCCACCGTGTGTCGGTAATACCGGCTTGGGCTCAACTGGTGCGTGTGCCACGCCAGGTCGACATCCAACGTCGGCACCGCGATCTTGCCTGGATTCCAAGCCATGATCTGCATAAAACGCTGATATTTGGTGAGCAGCCGGCTCATGGTGTCGCGGGATGACGGACTATGCAACCAGTCCAACTGGCACATCTTCTCGATGAAGATGCCCTGGCGCATAACGGCAGCACTCAGTTCGAGTGCGAACGGGCCAAAATTCTCCCAGTATCGCGACATCATCTTGCGCACAGCCATACGCGATTCCATTGGCAACTGACCCCGCCAAGAAGTGGTTATTCGGTCGATCTCCCTGAGACTCGCAGTATCTTTCAAGGCATTCTCAATCATGAGTCGCACATCCTCCATGCTTGGCTCCAAAATTCTCGGCTTAAATGACATGATGGTCGCTATGTTGGTCCTGATAGAACCGCACCCGCTCTTCAGCAACAGGTTGGGGAACCAGTAGGCTGGTGCCTCCCCTGAAGGTGAAGGTCCGGTGGGGGTACCGGTCTTTGGATCGAGAAGCGTCCCTGGCATAGGGCGGCGGGCCGGGCCAAGGAGAGATTTGTGGTCCTGGACAAACTTGGCTACCGCGAGGAGCTTCTTACATATCAAAAGACCGCATCCCGGGCAATGGATTCGCAAATTAGCATCGCCGTAACCATTGCCGACCTAATCACCGTTTGTGGTATACCAATCCTCCGCCTTCGGATCCCAGCGCGGTGATTGTAACCGTTGAGAGAGCTTACAAGTGGTCCACGGGATGTGTATTGAGGCACTACAACGCGGGCACCGGATCGTCTTCAACATGGGATCTTTGGCGTTCTCCCATGCTAGGCCAGTCTGCTGCGTCCAACGTTGAATGCACTCGGCAGACACATTGTAGTTGAAGTCGTTGTCGATGGCTTTGTTGACAAGGTCCCAAGGTATGCCGGTTGCCCAAAAGTGCCTCATTCCAGCCAGTATAGAATCCTCGAGAAAAGCGCGGGGATTTAGCATATGGGTGTGCCAAACCATGAGGACATCTGCGGACCCAGGTTAACGACTGCTGATAAATATTCAGGGGAGGGCAAACTCACCGAGCGGGGGCAACATGTCCTCACGCCAATGCAAGACAGAACCAGACTGACACGTAAACTCAGAGTATTGCCGAGAGCCGGGAGTGTCCATGTTGTACTCTTTAAGGGGCTCTCCTGGTAAGAATTCCATCAGATACTGCCACCAGATCTGGTACCGGTCGACAGCACGAGCGACAAACAATGACCAGCGCTTTTCGCGGATGTTGCTCAGATATTTCATGGTCTTGTCACCCATTAACACCTTCCGTTCTGCATCTCCGTCTTCTGTTGCTTGCCTCTCCCCAATGGGTCCCTTCTCCGGCCGTCGCATCCACTCCTCGATGCGCCCTGCGTTGGAATCCCACAGATCCCAAAGCCCATCTGTGAATCCCACATCTTCTTTCATCCATTGGAACGCAAACAAAAGCCTTAAATGGGCCAGACACGTGTCCACGTCGGGGTCTACCGGTAGATTCGATAAGTTAAGGCTATCAAAGGCAGCCGTCATATTCGCAATATCGGCATCTGTCACATCTGGTAGGACCTGGCTGCTTGTCTTAGGAGCGTACACGGGCGGAGGCACGCCGCCGTCCGAATTGTGGTCATCGTGCGGTGTCGGTGCGGTGTCGCTCGTCTCGTCATCATGGTGTCGCGAGGATACCTTCCTGAAGATGGACAATCGGTCTGCTGAACCCATGGCAAACCGTCCGGGATCGGCTCCGCACAGCTGTTTGGCTGTTTCAGTCGACCACTTGGTGCAGATTGCTTGGAGTTGCTTCTTGTGAGCACGCGTGACAGAACGGAAAATGGGGAAATTTCAGTATTTTGGGGTGTTCCAGGTGCTCAGCTGCGGGCCCGAGCGGGACCTTCTCGCAAAGTTCGCCGTCTTCAACTGGGGTTTACAAGTGTCGACGTTCTCTTGGGGCATGGTGAGCTTCTGCACCCGGCGACCAAGATTCCTTCTGTTATCTCGTCCCCTTTCGCATTGGAAGACCGGCAGACTCTAACGGTTGAAGCAACGTTGAAGTTTAGGTGGATGGAGCGCGCGTGAAAAGTCGGTCGCTGCTGCCTTGCCGATGCCATTTTTGGGCGGGTGTTTGTTTTCTTCCAACAGGTTTCAGCTTTCGTGTTGGCGCTTGCCGTCGGTTGCTCAGTGGTAGGCACACTGCAGCTCCCATTCGGTCACGGCCTGAGAATGTAACCGCATAATTTTGCGACATCGAATCGCGGAATCCCGGCTGCACTAATTTTGAATTTGTGAAAGGAGTGCATAACTGAATTCAAGCAGGCCATGTCACCCCCCATGTGCTCCGCCTCGGACCCTCAACCCAACATTATCAAACCCTTCCTCGATATAAATGACCATTTCGGTGACCATTCTAGCATGAAGTGCGGCTTGACTAACCATCGCCGTCACACGGCGTTCGAGCTTTAAGGAAAACGCATAGAGAGCAAGAGACATAGTGAGAGGAGGGACAGACCGTCGTAATCACAATATGTGCAGGGACAGTAAACGGGCAGGAATTTGGAGCCAACTCTGATGGTGCCCTCTTTTCCTCGGATTGCCTCCCCATAGTTTTTACTGACGTAGCCAGGACAGTCGGTAGGTTGAGATGTGCCGTTAATAATAGAACCGAAGACAACCTGGCAGGTCCTCAAATCCGTTTTCTCAAAAAACAGGCCACGTTCGCTCTCACACTTTCTATTACCTAACTATGTTCAGAACCAGGTCCATCAAGCACATGTTGGCGCAGTCATGTTTTGCTGAGTCGGCTGGATGAGATTTTGACGAGTTTCCTCCCGGCGTGGTAAGGCTCCACTTCAAATTCTTGAAAGAACCGCGACCAAAAAGAGATGTTGTCGCTTGTAAAGTGGAAGAATTCCATCGGGTATAGTAATGAACTAGCATCGGTGTGTTGGAAAGCATAAATGACTTGGAGAGAGATAGACTGATGATCTTTGTCTCCTAGCTCCTGAGCCTTTGCCGGCCTATTTTGGGTTCTCGAATCATTTGTGTTCAGCTCCTTACACTCCCCCGCGTCCGTTGCAACAACGCTATCTTGGTTCTGGTCTTTTTTCCCTCAAGTTTTTTCTCTTTTTCTCTTTTTTTATAACTTGTTCCCCTTTACCCCTGACTTGTTATTCTCATCATTTTTGTGTTTCCCACGCGCGCATGCATATTCTCGTTGTGTAGCAGCCGTCCTTAAACCCAAAATAATGGAGCTCTTATGTTTAGCGCCTAGCTCTGACTGTTCAAATTATGACATGCTCACCGGTTCACCGACCTCCGGTGGTGCATTAATTATGCCCAAACGTACATTATGTTGCCGCTAAGCGCTCATTGCCAGTGACCTGGCATCCGTCTTCTGAATGATCGAATCCTCTAAACTCGAAATCTTCGCAGCGCCTAAGGTGTGCTGGCGACCAACAACTTTAGGCCACTTGTATGTTTGCTTGGACCCGCCACGGTGAGGTAAAAGTTGCCGCTAGGTTACTCGCTGTCCGATGCGATTAATTCTCTTAGGAAGAAGAGCTATCAAATCGAAGTAGGTCTGTTTTACCGGCGATCCTGGTGAAGATCAGGGCTTGTTGTTGACCGGTTGGCCCCGGCCGTCATTCATTCGCTGCCAAGTGTACTGATCCCTGACTCGGCGTGAGCTGGCATTCTAAGGCCAGGTCTGCGTCAGGTCTAGGTTGGCCCAGATTCAACGGCGGCGACGCATGCAGAGTTCGGGAATGCAAGCCATCTTACACGACCCGACCCGATGCGATCGAATGCAGCGGCCTTGCAGGTTGCCACTGCGGGCCGGAACGGTAAGCTGCCCTCCCACAGCCTATCACGCAGCCAGGACAAGGCCGCTCTCTTTTTAAGTAGACACTCCATAAATACTGGATTGGCTGGGATTCCAAGAGTCCTGCTACGCTGTTGGATTTGGCGGAGACGTCAAGGGACAAAGACAACAACACATCCTCGGACCTACCCCTTGGATGCGGAAGCATGTCCTCACCGACTTTTCCTTTTCCGTGCCCGAGGTTTCCAGCATTTTTATGACGACCAGCGACTCTGCTACAATCAAACTCGTCCACTGGCACCGTGCAATATGCGAACCCTTTATCATCTCAAGCCGGGAATAGCTTGCGACCATTCCCAGACCATTATTCTATGCAGATTTGATCAAATCCTGTACCGCTTCAAGTACTACCCTGAGAGTCTTCATCTCGCCCGCGATGCCTCCTGTTCGGCCCACATCTCTCCTTCTTCCATCCTCAGCCATCGTCACAATCTCTGAGACCATCAAATCTCGGTCGTCGCCCACGGATGCTCACCCAACGGAGCTCATTGTCTTGGGTGTCTGCCTCGGGATCGCCGTGATATTGGCGTTACTCTGGTATGCATGTTGCCGGGCACGCGTCGGACCCCTCAAGGAGATCCAAATGTGCAAGAGCGGGACGAAATTGAGGAAGGAGGTTAGGAATGTTCATGTACAACCGGTCTCGGTATCACGGGCAATGTCGGAGGAGCACCATGAACGTGGCTACTCCACTTCCTCCAGCAAGTCGGACGAGTCAAGCGGCGGGCCTACCCTAGCCACCAATATCTTCGAGGCGTACACTACCCCTGCGGGGGCTTTTTCGGCGGAGAGAACGGAAGCTGAAGTGAGAGAGCCGCAGACAGCCCACATGTACCATGGAATCAGCCATCTCAACCCGAGTATTGGCGATGTCATGAGTGGCGGCATACCCGCTTATCATCAATCAGGGCTAAAAAATGTGCAAGGAGACTCGGATCGGACGGAGGTACCGCTAGGCAGGCGAGCGGTGACAAGCTTCACACTCCCCACCTACCCGGAAAACGTTACAGCTCAGGGGACCCAACATAATTATCAGGTTCCGGATAGTGACAATCGACCCTTTGAGCACGCAACCGCGAAGGCGCCGCCTGGGGGCATTGGAAACTGGTGGGATGCCTAGGGTTGTCGGCAAGCTCGGCGAAAGTGGCAACACGGGGCATCTGAAGATCCAAGACGGCTGGTGGATGGACGAATCCGTACAATATTTTTTTTTAAATCTCGGATATTCATAATGGTATTGACGACAAGAAACGGAAAACGTAGTTAGGAAAAGCTAAACGATGGCACCTGCAGATGCAGGTTTGCGGTATTTTGTCCAACACCAGCGCTATTAATGTACACTCCTGTTTGGAATAAGTTACTCCTTTTCCGATAAATCTCTCCTTGGTTGCACCCTCTCCAGCTTCAACTGATCGCTCTGGCACTGTCCACCGATCTTAATACAGCAGATACCCCAGCCGGCTCTCCAGAACCAAACCCTCCACTTCCTCTCCCAAGCCCGCCAGCCCCTCCAAACTAGCCACGATCCCGGCCACCTGGCACCGGTGCCGCTCCCCTCCCTTCTCGCCCACCTGGCGCGGAGTAGCGTAGACAGGCTCAGGCGACGCAACAGGGGTGATGGGGAATTTCCCACCGCCGTTGACGACACCCCACACAGCTCCGCCGTTGGCCTTGCCGTTGGGCGTGGTCGGCGCGCCCTTCATGTACCAAGGCTCAACCTCGACCTCCTTTTGTCGGGACTGAAGCTTTCGCTCCGCCTCCTCGCGGGCCTCGACGCCGCGCTGGAACGCCTCCAGACCTTCTCGCACGCCCCCCACGAGGTCGGAAAAGCTGAGGTCAGCAAACGGCGCGGCGGGTCGCGGCCACACGAGCCGCCGTCCCCCGCCCTGCAGCGACTTGACGAGCTCGCCTAGGAGAAGGGCGTCGCAGTGGTGAGTGTGGCAGGCGACTGCAGCAGCGCTGCCCCCGGAGGTGAGAGTTTCGACAGCCTGGTGAAGCGGGGTGAGAGCGCGGGCAAGCAGGGCCTGGCGCTGTGCATCAATGTGGTCTATGCGTGGTGAGATGATTAGTCACATGTGTTTGGTAAGGTAACGGAGGGAAGGGGCACAAGAAACGTACGGATGATCTTCTCCTTGATCGGGAGGCCGAGGGTCGCGATGGGACCGGAGCTCTGGGCGGCGGCAAGCTTGGTGGCAGTTTTGAACGTGTCTGACTGGCGGAAGACGTGGCTAATGTACACCCAAGGGATGGGGTCCCGGCTGATGGTGTTAGGATCGCTGCGCTCGAGGTTGGAAATCCACCTGTCGGCGTAAACTTCAACGGCGTCGAGCAATTGGAACCGATCCACAAAGAGGGCGATATGGGTCAGTGTCTCAAGGTCAACCGTTTTAGGAACCTTGGAGCCCCAGCCGTGTATGGCATTTATGACAATGCTGACGGCCGAAGGGTTGAATCCTTCAGCCAACCTGAGATGAACACGACCGTCGGATTGTCGAGCTGCCCTTGTGTTGCCGAATTGCAGCTTGTTTTTGAAGACGCGCGAAGCGAGTATCAGGTGTTTCGACGAGACTTTGATGCGCAGGCCTCTCTGGAGAACACCGTTCGCTACCTGCGAGCCTTTCGACTCGCCATTGACTCCGTTGAGAGGGGGTAGCTCATTGCGCACAGCGATGGGTTTGCCGGGCAGCGGCGGCACAATCAGCAGCGCGTCGGCCTCTGGATCTGCCTCATAGAGAGGAGCCAAGTTCGCAAAAGGCGACGCGACCACGGCGAGTTCGACAAAGTCCATCGCTTCAGGCTATGAATCTCCTCACACAGTCTCACGGCTTTCTATACCTCTCTTTGCTGTATCGAGCTTGACTGTGTGAGCGACTTTCCACGATTGAAGGTTGCTTCATTTCACACATCCGAGAAGGCATGGTGTGCGGGGCAGACCCGATCACGCAATCTGCCAAAGATGGTGGCTGGCTTTCCCTTTCGGGTACAAAGACAGCGTTTTCGGCCAGCGACGCGGGATGGTGGCTTGGGCTGGTCCAATGAGACGTAACTGGGTCGCAATAGTCTGTCGAAGCATGTTGGGAATTATGAGGCCTTTAGACAGAATCACCTCATAGACCGTTACAGAAAGGTGGCTCAAATCTTTGCTTCTTTGCTGAATAAGGTAAATTATCAAAGGTAGGGCAATATCTCTCAACTAGAGGTAGCGACAAGTTGGGAGCGGAAATCCGTAGCTGCATTCAGAAAGTCAAGACCTTGGCGCTCGTGGCGCGGTTAACAACGCAGAGTGATAGGGTTAGGGTTATATCGGTAGTATTTGAGCCTAAACGGCGGTGGTTGGGCTGGTTCTTTTGTTTTGAATCAAGGTGCTTCGTATATTTCAATAAAACTGCTTCGTATAGTTATAGGTATTAGCTATATAATTTATCCAGTCGAATGTCCTACCAGGCAGTAGTGGGTATACTTGCTCACCGTGTGGCATGGAATCCCCGACTCGAGGAAGTCCAAGCAGAGAAAGGACGATGGGATGGACAGGCGTCAACCATATTGTACGGGAGCTGGATTGTAAGTATATGAACATACGGGTTTTCTAGACAAAACGGAGATTTTGAGAGCGTCTCAATGCGTCCATAGCCAGCTCATAGGTTTGTGATATATTTTAGATTTATTCTCCGTTAGTTAGATGAAGAGAGTAGGAGGGACATGCTCTCGTTCACACCTGCCTGCGACGCGCCGCCTGGCAGGACTATTTGAGAAGCTTCGCTGGATGTCGTTCCAGCGAAGAGAACTTAGACCGTAATAATACCAACCTGGGAGAATAAAAACGAAGACTTCTACACCAACGTACCACAGTTAACTGCATCAGTTTGGCTGAGATGTGGAATTGTCGGCTGCTTGCATCATTCTAGTATCGATCCACGATTTTGGGGGAATCTTCGTAAAGTGGCGGCTCCAACCCTAGCAGTTTTTCTTTCGTCAGTGATGTTGTGGCTCAATAACTTGGAACCCTCGTGAGAGGAAGCAACCGAGGACCTGCGTGCTCATTTTGAATCTGGTCCACAAGAACGGTGCAGCAAGATGGGTAACAGGTGAGAACTGGAAGAAGCTGCCCGCGCAGTCTGTGTAACATTTTTGACTCCTCAAGTTCTAAAGTATTCAAGCATTTACTTGTCCGTCATTTTCATTGCGCCATGACAGAATGCCCTCGGCTAACAGGCAGTGATAAAACACAACGTGCTCGGTTCTCACCCGGCCACGTTTTGAAGTTCCTATATCTAAAGAGGGGAGTTTCAATGTTACCTACTATAGCAGCCTAATAGGCCGAAAGGGATGTCAATTCCGGGAATTTGACATTCAAACCTCCCCACAGCAACTGTCAGCCTTCAGCTTTCCAGATTTGCGGTCCAACCTTGGTCGGCCATGTACCTCATCTATTAGCCCAACTTCAAAGAGACATTGGCTTTGGCGATCCGTTCGTCCTTCAAGACGGGATAATGCCAACTCTGACCCTTGTCTCCGTAGAACCATCTGTCGGAACGAAGCTGCCTTGATGGCTGCATTCAACGGACCTTGGTTGTTGGGGCCCACACCTCAACAACTCTTCCTTCCCTATTTTTTGAGCTTTCTTCAATAGCCAGAACAGCATCATCAATTAAGCAACTTTCGACGACCGTTCTGCGAGACTTACTCGGTTGAATCCACTAGGTTGACTCTGAATAGTTTCTTCTAGCGCCCGTCTCAGCGGTCGTTGACCTTCAGGTTCCAACACCATCAACGTGAATGCAGGAGCCTGAAAGCACTTGTCTTGTATACTCAATAACTCGCTTCCGCATTGAGGGGACCGACCGGTTCTCCCTCTGTTCGACTGCCTTTGGGGGACGAGAGCCGATGTCGCCAACGGCATATTCCCGATATCATGAGCCGGGTAACTATGGTCATGCACCAGAACATGATGCATCACACAGCAATATCAGCATCGCGCCATGTGTACCGGGATTGCGTGGAGCTCCCATTTTCAGCCGCAGCGGAATGCCCTCCGAACCCGGATTTCCATTTCGACAATAAGAACGGGAGAACGGGTATTTGGGTTGAAACGGACTCCTGGTGTCTAGCCCGCGGGGTTGAAACCGTTAAGCACGAGCGCTGTTCATGGTGCTGGTGTCGCAAGAGAAGCTCTAAATGCTTGGATCCCTGCTTTTTCTCGGCCGTTTGCCGAGGGGACCACCACCTGTGAAACTCTTACTCATCATGACAGACGATGCAGGGTATGCATAAAAATACGGAAGGAAGCGAAGCAAGATCATTCGTCATCGTCTTTTACCCGTGGATAGGTCAACGCTTTTTCAAGTCGACGATCTACATACACAGTTGCTGATATCCCGCACTCATCCCGGGCTAAAATCTGGGGCAGCTAATATCCTAGTCGCGCACATGTACACTGGTCATTACACTCGAGTGTTCGCTGTCAGAAGCGGAAGAACCGGATGATGCCGAACGTTCTCTATCAGGAACTCTCCCGCACCTCTCGACTTCAACGTTGCTTCTCTTATGATCTAGCCTTCTATTGGATTGCGTCAGGAGGGGTTGGTTTGGCTGGTGGTTGAAGGGATGACAAGAACGGGAAGGAGAAACGCTCTCTCATAAATTTCTCTGCCGGATACACTTCTAAAGCCCTTTCGCTAGCTACGTCACGGTAGCTCACATTTTGCGACCTATGAATATGTACGTACATACCTACCTTCCTCCCTTACCCTAGGTATTAGATTCGACCTGCTGGCGTCACTGGGCGTGAGCCAAGAGCACGCAGCCAAGAGATGGAATGACGTTGTTTCATGGCGGAGGTTACAACAGGGACATACCGGCTAAAGTGGGAATATGGGGTTGTGGCACTAAGAGTCCGCCTGGTGTTGCATCCACCTGGGAACGATGGCGTTATGCGGCGTTCTTGGTACTTTAGGCGCGCTAAGGAGAGCGCAACTAGCTCGTGGAGTGGGTACCCGACTGTTGAATGCCGCGAGCTAGACGCGGTTCGGGATACCGAGGTACCTACAGCTGTGGTCGACGCGTTGTTCGTCCTGTCACACGGCGAGGAGAGCCCAAATGCACCTTCTCCAGAATTAGAAAAGGAGCCACTATGGATTTCCATGCACCGGGGACGGAGAGTTTCGAGATCTACACGGCTATCTGCCCTCAGCAACAGTGATCAACGCTGACGGCGATCCATGGCCGAACCGTTCAGGCTGTTCGAGCGATGGAAGGTGTGGCTGTCCAGAGCCGCCCTCAAGCGCCCGTTGATCCGGCAGTTAACCGCCGGCAGAAGGAGGCAAGCATATTGGCCAAGGGGCTTGGCGTTTTCTCTATATTGTTCTGTTGACCCCGGGCTCAAGCACCCGCAACAGCACCAAGTACCCAAGTGGCCCCCAGTGGCCCCCCAATTCTTTCGCGCGCCAATCCCCTCTCCCGCATTCTGCCAAGGAGCCAAGGAAGGCGCCCGTGGACGGCAGTCAGGGAAAACAAGCGTGCCCAGAGGTCGTCATGCATCCGAAGCGACCCCTTGGCCGCCCCTGGTGCCGGGGGGTTGGATTGGGGTAAAGCGGGTCATCGACAACAACACAAGATCTTCTTCGCAGCTTCTGGATACGGGAATCTCGGAGCCAGCTCTTCAGAGCCTGGACCCGGTTCCGGCAAAGCCCGCAGTGCCCGTGCCTTTCACTCACGGAGACCCCGTCGTGCCCGTACGCGCACGCCGCCGATCACTCGGGGCCCATTATTCAGGCTAAATCTTTTCTCCCCTTCATTCGCGCCCGGCTTGTGGGGGTGACGCTACCCCGGACTGAGCCATGAGGCCCCCTTGGAAGGAGATTGGCATCCGACCCAGTTCGCAACCTCCCGAACCGTTCTAGCTGGAGTTCCGAGCGCGCACCCATCGGCCGGCAACCCTTGTGCCTGTCTCTCGCACGGGAATCGTGGCACATCTTGACAAAGTCAAGCCGATTCCAGGTTGTGCAACCGGGCAAGAGGAGGCATCCGCTAGTCAAAGTGTATATATTTGGTCGTTCCCTCCTGTCTGCTGGTGCCCTCTATCCTCGCCACACCACGCAACAGGTTCAATCACTGAGTAGCTCCCAAGTTCCAAAAGTCGTCGTCCTTTACCCAGCCGCAACCATGGTTTCCGTCAAGACTGTCCTCCTCGGCGCCGCCGGCGCCTTGGCCTTCCCCTTCAACGCGACGCAGTTCAGCGAGCTCGTTGGCCGGGCCGGCACTCCCAGTGGCACTGGCGAGCACAACGGCTTCTACTACTCCTTCTGGACTGACAACGGCGGTACCGTCAACTACGAGAACGGCGAAGGCGGTTCCTACAGCGTCAACTGGCAGAACTGCGGCAACTTCGTTGGTGGCAAGGGCTGGTATGTTTAGGCCAATCGGCATCGCAACGAGATGAGGAGGTGTTTCCTTTTACTAACATATCTGCAGGAACCCCGGCCAGGCCCGTACCATCACCTACTCGGGCACCGTCGACTTCCAGGGTGGCAACGGCTACCTGGCCATCTACGGCTGGACCCAGAACCCGCTGATCGAGTACTACATCGTCGAGTCTTTCGGCTCGTACGATCCCTCGTCGCAGGCCCAGACTTTCGGCACCATCAACGTCGACGGCAGCAGCTACACGCTGGCCAAGACGACGCGCGTCAACCAGCCCTCGATCGAGGGCACCTCGACCTTCGACCAGTTCTGGTCCGTCCGTCAGCAGCACCGCACCTCGGGCTCCGTCGATGTCGGCGCCCACTTCGAGGCCTGGGCCCAGGCTGGCCTCCAGCTCGGCACCCACAACTACCAGATCGTCGCCACCGAGGGTTACCAGAGCAGCGGCTCCTCCCAGATCACCGTCTCGGCCTAAGCGGGGATGCAGCCTCTCTATGGAGCTGGAAACTGACAGGGGTGTAGGGGGTGGACGTGTCAGGGACGCGCTGGATATGGTGGAAGGATCTCGGCTATGCGGGCTCTTTGCTTACCTGTCCGCTCTCTTTTCGATTCAATTTTGAGCGCGGGACCGTTGTACATAAGGCTTTGCGCGTGCGTTGCCTTTGGTAGTGACCCGAGCATCAAAATATGGCTGTACATACCACACCTACCTCGCCGATTTGTGCCCCGCTATCCATGAGTGATTCAGCCTGAAAGTTTGGCTATTCAACGTGAGGCCCATAACTAATCGATAAGAAACTCGCTCAGCTCAAGCCCCCAAGTCCCTATACTATACCTAAAGCACATAATTAGGTACTCTCTAGGGAGTTGGGGCGGTGGCACTTGCTTGGCAGCTGGTTAGATTTGAGATTCTGATTAATGTAATGAATAATTTCGCCACATCTTCCCATTTCCAGGAATATGGCGGGTTAGGTACCTTCATTCTTCACTATTCTGGCAGGGATGCCCACGGTGACCGGTCCTCCTCCATTTTAAAGTTCATAACACATTCAAGGACGCCCAACTCTTCATGCTTTTTAACAGGTGGGGGAACCTCTGGTACTCACTGATACACCCTAACTAGAAGCCCGGAACACTTAACCTGTAATTAGCCGCGGAACAAATCAATAGATTATCTCTCATTGCAACAATATCACATGTTGGCCGCTTTGCTTTGTCATAACGATAAAATCATTGTCAAAGGAACGTCGGCAACTTCAGCTAGTACCCTAGGTACCAAGTTGCTAGATACATGAAACGAGTGTGACCTGAATAGATATCACTTTGGAAGCTTATTCATAGCACCCTTCCATCAAAGACATCATGTCATCCAGCGGCGAAACGTCCGAATGGCCCTTCGGAGGTTTTACCAACCCCAGCGAGAGCTCTCCCAGTACTCGGTAATGCTTCTAGGGCCATACACGATGCTGTCCGGAGTCGAATCGGGCCGGTACTTGACCCGGACATACTGGCTGCCGCTGAAGAAATAGGCCTGGTATTCCTCGCCCGGGACCGGTAGGGCGGCGTCGACCGTGTCAAACTTGGCCTCGCGGAGGGACAACCAGTGGTCGGTAATGCTGGCTGGGCCGTAGACCACTGACTCCTTCGACGTGCTAGGCACGAATTTGATGCGGATGTACTGGTTTCCGCTGAAGAAGTAGGCCTCGTTCGCATGGCCGGGGACAGGGAGGATTGCGTCGACAGTCTCGAAGCCGTGGGAATGGAGAGTGGTCCACTTTTCAGCAATGCTAGCCGGTCCGAAAACGACGCTGTCGTTCAGGTTGTTGTCTAACTTGATTCGGATGTACTTGGTGCCGCGGAAGAAGTAGATCTCTCCAGGGTAACCCGGGACGGGCAGAGCTGCGTCGACAGAGTCGAAGCCATGCTCAGCAAGCGACTTCCACGCCTTGATCGTGTGCGGGCTGGTGATGATTTGCTCGTGCAAACCCGGGGCGTACACCGCCCGAGAGTACTTTGCGCCGTGGAAAAAGTACGCCTCATTGGCATTGGTTGGGACCGGAACGGCAGCTCTAGACATGATGATGACTCGCAAAGGGTGAGGGAGCTATATAAGCAGATAGAAGTTGAAGGTTCACTTAGAAGTTGGGATGGTGCGAATGGAGATGTCGCTTGAGAAAACCGTGGAAGGGGAGGCGGAATCGAGGAGACCTTATATGCCTAAACAAGTTCTCTCTGTGTGGTGTAATTATGCATGTCATGGTTCCAAGGGTAAACTCGAAATACATGCGTGGTCATTCTCACAGCAACACGAATACTCATCACCATATCCGCGCTTGCCGCTGTTTACCTGAACCCCAAGTCTCCTCTTCCACAAGTCAGCTCAATTCGACTTCGTGCATGGACAGAGGCGAGCTGAAAGTGCTATAATTCCGCTCTTCCACCCCACCAACCGTATGCACTTGTAGCTGAAGAAGCGGTTCCAGATTGCTCTTGGCAGATAAATCTAGTAGGAGCGAACCAAGACGCGAGCACAATCCCTTGTCTATTCCATGGCGAGGCTCCTCTGTTATTGGTGATGGCGCGGCCTGCCTTTCATGATCGCTCCCCCAAATGCATTCTTGGGCGTCAGAGTGGGAGAAGTTGATAGGACTTGAGAAGTTGGTAGAACTTCGGACCTTGGTCGTCACGCATTATCACAGCAATATCACATCGTCCGGTGAGGATTGACGTGCTTACAGTGGAGGGGCGGGTAGCGACATGCTTTGTCGGGGTGCGGCGGTTGGAAGATGGCTTCGCCGGCGAGATGCAAGAAGCTGTAGAGGAGATAGCAGTAGACCCAGATGGCTACTAGTAGTGCTATAGTACGACTCGTTTCTTTAGTTGAAGCAAAGTCAACGTCTCTACGGGCAGAAGCGGCGTGTCGCGTGTGGAACTTGGTACATGTACCTTAACCACACCACACTAGTGTAGCCGATATTCACACAACGGGTCCGGGAGGCATAAGTAGCGCAAGATCCGCTGAGTTCCGGTTCGGCCCGGTCTTGGTTGCGCATGCAGAGCATCGCCCGTTAAGTGGGGACGGGACGGATGCTATATGGCGAGGCGGGGTCGTTCTTCGAAGATTCCACCTTTCAAGGGGCCAGAGCAGGTAGCACAACATGAATGTCGAGAGTTGAGCGAGAATGACGACCCTCGTCTCATTACCTAAGGTAACGTTACCTATTCAGCTATGATCATCTCAAGCCACAGGCTACTAGCAGCTGAAGTTTGTCCGATTGTTGACGTTCGACAAAGCGATAGGCCGTTCTCAGCCAGGCATTATGGCGGTCGCCTCAAGCGAACTTAAGGGGTGGTAAGGTCTTTAGGTTGCTGCGATTGGGTGTCCTATACCCCTGGCGGCATAGAACGACGCCAACAATTGGTCACGGGTTTTCCAGGCTCGCCACCTTTGCCAAACCGCACGATATTCCACTCCGGTGCTCCCATAATGTACAAATCCTACTCTCACAGAACGGCAGAAGGCCGCCGCGAAGTTGGGGCGCCATGTCACACCGGAACAACTAATTAAAGCTGTTGGTTTGCCGCTTAGCGCGCTCCAGCGTTTTTCACCCCTGGAGGATTGCCACCCCAGGTTCTCGAGAACACCGAATATAACGCTGCGACAGCCTGCCTAGGTCGCGCGACCTTAAGGCTTGTGGTTCGAGTGGCCGTGCTTCTTCGAATCACTACTCCTTGGCAACCCACACCAGATGGCCTTCCACCCTGTTGCATTGCCGGGAAAGCTGCTCTTTACGCGTTCTCGAGTACGCCAACCTTTGCTACGCCGTTGAAAGAAAGTTTGTGGACCATGCAACACGGCAAATAGCTTTCAAATTGATATTTTCCTTTTGGAAGACAAAGTAATAACGAGCAGGAACCGGGGAACCATAACAGCTGCCACTTCAATCTGTCGATATCAGTAATATAACAATCTCATCCCTGGGTTGGTTGCTCTTTTGCTGCTCAAGCATGCCGCTTCCTCCCTTACCTGCTGGTACTGGTCGCCACTGACATTATATTTCCCATCAACGGCGCCCTTCATGATGACGCACACCTCGTGTTATTCTCTACCAACCGTCTTGCATTATCAAGGGCATTTTCCCGGCCGTCCACGGTCGCTGGAATATAGCAGCTAGAACAACACGGTATCGTCGTCAGCCAGTTATCTAGATAACCCGTTCCTCTTACTGCCTCGGTTATTTCAGAGATGTACGGATCCTGTCGTCGAGCCAGTGAACAGACATCACGGCTCCACCGGAGCGAGATCCCTGCCGTAATCTATGGTTCGCTACTGTGTCCTGGCCGATTCGGTGTGTTGCAGTATGAATCAGTGAAAGCGACCCCTGGTTCACATGCCTACTTATAAGTTCTTTTTATCATCGAGGACTCCAACCGTAAAACAGTTAGAAGAGCTTCTGATCAGTCGAGACTTTCTAGTCAGTAGCCATCGCTGTGGCGGTTGGATAGCCTTACTGAGTTGCTCCATCGGTTGATGAAACGGTTGCATATCTTCTACAGTGCTGGCTCTCTTGCCAACCCGGTGGACATAGGCACGGAATACCTCGTATATAGGATTGAGTCTGATGTCTATCCGAAACAGCCCATCGACAAAGATGATCATGATAATTAGAACCATGACCCGACTGGGGCCGTCCCTGTTCAAAAAATGCTCGAGGCGAAGGCGCACATAAAACACTGGCCGCCGTCAGCATTTCGATGGTGTGGCCTGGGCATTGTGGAATATGCCCAAAGGGGACACAGATATTCCAGGAGCAACTGTTTAGGGGGGACTCTCTGGGAATGCTGCGATCTATCTACCACACTGTACTGCTAACTATCGGGAGGCTGCAGATGCAAGGTGTTGTCGTGTAAAAGCACCCTTCGTAGCCAGCAAGACCTACAGTGCTGTAGGTGATATTGCAGCAACCCAGGTACTTGGGTACCTTCCCCAACCCACCTAGATTCGGCGAGGCACCTAAATCTTGCCACTTTTATCTCTTTCAATTTTGCCACATCTGAGCTCAAGCATGGAGTATAAGCTTTTGAACAGCGTGAATGGTTTGCCATTCCAAGCAATTATATTGGTGAAATGTAGGCTCAGTAATGTTGTATCTAGGAGGACATTGGCCACCTGATGCCTGATGCGAGCAATGTTGAGTTAAAAATGAACCGACGGGAACACTTGAAGGCGCAGCGAAAACATGGAGCGTTCTCTCCGATAAGTGGCTGCAATCGCCGGCTCCGCAAGCCTTCGCCTTTTCAAGGCAAGCGTTGCTGCTGCCCCGCGGTCGAGGATCCCCACCTCCCCGCATTTTCTGATCGCCAGCGATCTGGGTCCATTTCATGGCTTCTTTTCTTGGTTCCATTCTGATGTTCAATTCCCTTGATTCCTCAGAAGATCCCTTACCCATGGCAGCCACAGTCTAACCAGCCATGGCCGACATCTTGGGACTTCACCGATGTCCCGTCTGTTTCAAGACATATAAGCGACGAGAGCATTTACAGCGACACCGCAGCTCGCACACGTCAGAACGGCCGCATCGTTGTATGCTTTGTGGCGCCGCGTTCCAGCGCTCCGACGTGCTGAAGCGCCATCTCCAGACTTGCGACGGCGACGCCAGCTCGTCGTCCAGCCGTCGACGCGCCTGCGACCGCTGTGTCCGCCAAAAGAAGGCCTGCAACTCGGTCCAGCCGTGCCTCAATTGCGAGAAACGCTCGGTCGAGTGCCATTATTCCGGCTCGGCAGTACCAGCGTCGTCCTCAACGCAGCACGCAACACCCCCGGTCGGCGTTGGCCCGTGTCACCCAACACTCGAGGGTACCATTCCCCACGCCCAACACGACCCCGGTCCGAGCCATCCCGCACCCGTCGATTCCACCTTCCATCATGTGCCGTTCGACGACCTCGATACTCTGATCCAGCAGACAGTTTCGCAATTCCCGCTGCCCGGGGGCTGGTTTGGTGTCGACTTTTCGCAGCCCGGCCAGACGGCAAATCTTCGCATCGAGCCCTTTCATCACGAGCCACAACCACCCCGCCGCGCCGCCAACTCACGCTACCGTGGATACTCCTTTACCTTCTTGAACGATTTTACAAGCCGTACCGGGCTGGTATCGTCATTCGAATGTGCCACTCTCTCCCAGCGTCAACAGATCGTCTCGGCATTTCGTGATTCGTATCCTCAACAGCAGCTTCTCGATCTCCCCGTCGCTGTTCCACCGCTATCTGCACCACCAGATGGCATCCCTACAGATGTTTCACCGCTGAACACCGATCCCGAGTCGGTTCATAATGGCCTCTCCTCATGGTCCTTTTGGCTCTACAACCCAATCGTGATCAAGCTCCAGAAGGTCGTGCTGCTCGTAAAGAACGTCGTCTTGGCCAAACCAAACAACAGCATCATCGCTTTGACGTGGTCATCGGCGCTCGAACAGCAGTGCTTGCAGTTCTTCTCGCCCGCCAGGTTCTCCAAATTCATCGAGCTCTACTGGTCGGTCTGGCACCCCAACGTCAACTTTCTAAATCGGGCCACGTTTGACCCAACGTCTGCAAAATCCATTCTGTTGGCTGGCATGGCTTTGATCGGTAAGTACCCGGAGTCCCCAATACCTCGTTTACGTGTATCCTAAATACCACAGGGGCCTGTGTATCTCCGGACCCTGCCGACAACGAAGATGCCAAGATGTGGTTCAACTGCGTCGAGGAGATGGTGTTTACCGACGACGACTTTTGCAGAGACATAGAGCCTCCTGCGGCTAGCGAGATTACCCTGCCCGAAAATCGGCGGAAACTCCAGGCCCTTCAGGCGGCCTACCTTGTATGCCTCTACCAAAATTGGGAAGGCAATGATGCGAGCAAGCGACGGATTCGGCGCCATCGCTTCAGCACAGTGGTATCAGTAAGCGGCGCCGAAGGAAACCTCTCCCCCCCCCCCCCCCCCCCCCTTTTAACGTCTGCTCATTGTCACCTAGACTGCGCGGGACCTTGGCATCGACAATGCAAGGCATCTCGACTACGCCGCATTGCCGAAGCACGAATTCATCTGGCTGGAATACGTTGCGAGAGAGGAGTTGATCCGGTCAGTCTTCAACGGGGGTTTCCGAAACCTGTGAAGTGGTTCTGCTAACCGCCCTGCAGAATTTTCATCTGGATCTTCCTGCTTGACACAGCCTTTGTCATCTTCAACAATCTGCCTCATCGGATGGTGATCAAGGAGATGAAGATGCATGTGGCGACTCCTGAGGCCTGCTTTCAGGCGGCATCTGCGGAGGAGTGCATCGATCAGATCCACCGTTGGATGCCGCCAGGTAGTCCTTTTTGCAGTTTACTTCTGCGTGAAGCCATCGAGAATTTGTGCTTGGACAACATGACACAAGCATCACAGGAACAATTCGCCCAGCTAGGCCCGGTCAACCTGTTTGCGATGGTGTCCGGTACGAAGAACCCAGTCGTGTGTTTTGTGTTTCCGATTGTGCTGACAGGCGGGCGCGCAGCGATTCATTATATGATATTCCAGCATCAGAACCTTTTCGCAGTCGAAGGCCAGCTTGTGCCCATCCGAAATGGGTTGAAGAATTGGATTGGCATCTGGGAGAAGTATGTCAAGGTGCCTTCGACACTGTCGCCGCACGGCTTGCTGCAGGAGGACTGCGGGGCCCCGGAGTTGATGTGGAAGCGCATCGGTTTTGTCCGCTTCTCGGCAGAGTACTGGCTCCTTGGTAGCTTGCTCACAGACCGCTTGTCGGCGACCACAGTGACGACCCCGGATCTGTCTTCGGCAAATGGTTCCTCGTCGGCAGATTTGCAAGCATCACCTAATGCCCGCGGCAAGGCTCGGTGTCCGGACCCTATTCTCGAAAAATACGACCAAACGAGTATGCGTCAGGTGAACGATCTGATCAATGATTTCCAAAAGTTCAACATCGGGTAGATCTCCTGGCTGGGATGAGTAGGTCGTCACGTTATGGACAACTTCACCCTAACGTGGCTCCAACACGCGCTGCCCGACGTTCCCGTGGTTCTTGAGCCGTGACCGGGGACCTTGGTCTGATGAGGTTGGAAGAGGTAACCAGTAGCCCCACAGCCACAAGCAGATGGAGGAAGAAGTGGACATCATATCTGGGGTTGAAGCAAATTCCCCCATACCCGCCCACTTCCACTCCGCAACTCCGCTCATGGTTAAGCTTCATAACCCCAGATCCTACTATCCCACCTCCGCGTCCGCATCCGCGACAGCCGCCCCGAGTCACAGTACCGGCACCCCATCGATCCATGTTGGCTCCGACCCTGATCAGCGTCCGAGCTTCTGGGGTAAGGGTTCCCTCTGGGAGTACATGGTGTTCGTCCTGTAAGATGACTTCAAGTTGGTCACACACAGTGCATCCCACAAAAGCTCCGACTTCGATCAGTTACTAGGCCGTAGCCGCCCAAGTGCGAATGTTTAGGGTGTCTCGTCTGTCCCAGGTGCACGTTAAATAATATTTGAATGCCGGTCCCTCTATCCCACCAGAACATGGCCAGGAGAAAGACCAGGTATCAAATCTGCTTATCGGACAGCCGAGCCATTCATCCTCCCGCATTTCCTTGTCCTTGGCCGCCATGGGTTTGTTTATCACCGCGTTTCCCGTCATCGTCACGGTGGCAATCGTCATCAGGCTGTTGCTGTCTGGCCGACGGCCCAAAAACCTCCCTCCTGGTCCGCCAACACTACCTATCATAGGAAACATTCATCAGGTATGCAGAGTCTTAATTAATCGCTAGAGGTTCGACACTAACACACTGTAGATGCCTACACGTGATGCCCACCTCCAATTCGAGAAGTGGGCACGTGAGTATGGCCCCGTGTACAGCCTGATTCTTGGTACCAAAATCCTTATCGTCCTTTCGAGCGACAAAGCGGTTAAGGATCTCCTCGACAAGAAGAGCAACATGTACTCGCATCGCCAGGAAATGTACATCGGACAGACCCTGTGCAGCGATGATCTCCGCATTCTCATGATGGGATACGACGCGAGGTGGCGGATGTGCCGCAAGCTAGTGCACACGCTGTTGAATATTTCGGCGGCGAAGTCCTATGTCCCATACCAGATGCTCGAGAACAAGCAGATGCTGTACGAGATGGTCACGCAGCCGGAGCGTTGCATGTACAACATCCGTCGGTACACCAACTCGCTGACGACCACTATGGTTTTCGGTTGGCGATCATCGTCCTACGACGATGAGAAGATGATGCAACTTTTTGACGGCTTCTCTGAGTTCGCTGAGCTCAATCAGACCGGCTTGGCCGCACTTGTGGATTTCTTCCCTTGGCTCCGCTGGCTGCCCGATTTTCTGCTGCCCGTCCGCGCCAAGGCGAAGGAGTTGCACCGAAAGGAGAAGGCGCTCTATCTCGGGCACTGGCTCAAGGCCAAAAAAGAGGCCAAGGCAGGCACAATCATGCGCTGCTTTAGCGAAGATCTAGTCAGCGCGCAAAAGGCCGAGGGCTTTTCGGACGACCAAGCTTCCTACATCACTGGGACCCTGCTCGAGGCCGGCTCCGACACCACGTCTAGCACATTGTACGCGTTTGTCCAAGCAATGCTGCTCTATCCCGAGGTGCAGAGGAAAGCCCAGGAGGAAATTGACCGTGTTGTCGGGCCCAACCGTCTACCCACTATGGACGACGAGCGCGACTTGCAGTACATTCGGGCCACCGTCAAGGAGACGCTCCGCTGGATGCCGACCACCATCTTGGGCGCCGTCCCCCATGCCGTCACGCAGGACGACTGGTATGATGGGTACCTCATCCCCAAAAACGCTGGCGTCGTCAACAATGTGTGGGCTATCAACATGGACCCCGTCCGGCACCCAGAGCCGCGCCGGTTCAACCCCGACCGGTACCGCGACGACTTCCAGAGCCTGGCGGACGCGGCTGCGAACCCAGACGCGTCCAAGCGTGACCAATTTACGTTTGGGGCCGGGCGTCGCATCTGCCCAGGCATCCACGTGGCCGAGCGCAGCCTGTTCCTGGGCGTGTCACGCATGCTATGGGCGTTTGACATTTCCCCGGCGACGGACGCGCGCACCGGAGAGCCCATCATCCCGGATCAGGAGAAGCTCACGCAGGGGTTCGTGTGCCAGCCGGAGGAGTTTCCAGTCAAGATCACGCCGCGGTCAGAAGCGCGGCGGCAGATGGTGGTAGAGGAGTGGATGGCAGCTGAGAAGGAGTGCTTGGATCCTGTTACAAAGCAGTGGAAGATTTCCCCTCTTGGTGAGGCCAAGAGCGGCAAAGAGTTGAGGGCATAAATCTTGGTTTGTTTGGCTCATTTGAGAATAAGGGGATGCTTGTTAGATGTGATTTGAAATGCCTTATTTAAGGGTAATTAGTTAGGTTGCTCTATTTTTCTCCCACTTTGCAGTGTTTAGCGGGGCTTGATTGAAATATGACTTGAGGTTGATTGTGCACACCAAATGCTTAATGGGTAAGTGGCAGCGTCGTTCTGACTATCTTGAGAGACTCATGAACTTGGTAAAGGTTGGAATGCCACCTTCAACAGAGTCACCTTCAGCCAATGCTCGTGGCATGGCCTCCAGTTGAAGAGTCGCAGCTCAAGTCCATCATAGACTCTCACTACCCTCATTAGCAGCACTGGCCAGAGTTAAGACACTGCGAGATGTGTCAGTTGATGACAAATGAAACCCAGAGCATTGGCTCATTTCGATTTCTTAGTCGGAACTTGGCGGCCTAGTCCGTTGAATTGCCGACTTGTTACGCCGCCCGTGTATTCCAGTCCTTTCCTCTGCCCCTTAGTGGGTCTCCAGGTCGTAAATATCCACGCAATCGGCACGGCGGCCGGTGATTACGCGTGTCACGCGGCCGTTCCTGGAATATGGGGCTTTTTGAGGTGGACACTCTATGGAGTTCCGTCGGGACTCGGCCGCCATCTCTGGTCTATTGAGGTAACGGACAACAACACTGCTCCCGATTGGAGGGAAGGACATGTGAGATCTCTGGTTCGGATCCTCCCACATGAGCCGCATCTTGCCCACCACCGCTCCGCCCGCTCTTCAGCGCCCCTGGTAGGCTGAGACTTGTGGACGAGATTCTGGGTGACGGCGAATGTCAGATCTTCGAACCGGGGAACAGATGGGATGAATGTCTGGATCCACTCGCATGCGGGGGAGGAGCCGGAGGGGCGGGAACTTGGAAAAGGGATTTGTAAGATGGGCACCGACAGCCGATGGGAGTGAACTGTCGTTTTCAAATCAGTTTGGATTGAAATCAAAGGAACAATTGACGTTGAGACTCTGGAGACATTCGCAAGCCACTGTCACAGAACAACATCGCGAAGTCATCGAAATCAGGGAACATCTAACATTACCTGTAAGTGAGAACCGAAACGAATAAACTGCGAGTCCATCACCATGTCACGAATAACAACCGCCCTGGTGGTACCTGAGCTCAATGGCAAGTTCGAGATGCGTGAGGTCTACCTCGATGACATCCGACCAGATGAAGTCCTTGTCGAGATCCACGCCTCGGGACTCTGCCACACCGACCTGTCGTCTGCTTCGGGCGTGTTGCCCTGCGAACCCAACGCCGTACTTGGGCACGAAGGTACCTGCTGCCCCCAACACCACCTCTGTGCTTCAAAGTGAGGTCAAAGGCTCACGTACCGACCATCTGCAGGCGCGGGTGTCGTTCTCGCCGCAGGCTCCGCCGCGACGCACGTCCGACCCGGCGACAAAGTTCTGCTCTCCTTCTCACACTGCGAGACGTGTGGGCCTTGTACCTCGGGTCACCCAGCTTATTGCCACTCCTTCAACGACCGCAACTTTGGCGGTCGCCGCCCGGACGGAACGCCCTCCATGTTCATGTCACCCCCTGAGGGTCAGCAAGAAAACGAGGAGACGACAAAACAAACAGCAGCAGCGGCAGCCTTGAAAGGAGGCGTGGTCACCAACGGCGAGAAGAGCAGGGAGGGCGGCATGTTCAGCGCCTTCTTTGGTCAGTCCTCCTTTGCGCGACACACGCTCGTCCACAGGTCAACCGTGGTGCGCGTGGCCCCGGAGACGGACCTGGCGCTGTTTGCACCGCTCGGATGCGGCATACAGACAGGCGCAGGCGCCGTGCTCAACTCGCTCGGCGTGCGCCGGGGGAGCTCTGTCGCTGTGTTTGGGGTCGGGTCCGTTGGTATGGCGGCTGTCATGGCCGCGGCCAAAATTGCGGGTGCCTCGACCGTCATCGCCGTTGATCTAGTCGACGCGAGGCTGCAGCTGGCGAGAAAGCTGGGCGCCACCCACGGCGTGCTTGGATCCGACCCGGACGTTGTAGGCCGCATTCGCGCCATCTGCCCGCCTGTCGGTGTCGATTACGCCGTTGACTGCACCGGTGTACCCGCCGTCATCCGGACCATGATCGACTGCCTGGGCACCAGGGGCCGCGGCGCGACCGTGGGGGCGCCCGGGTTCGGCAAGTGCGTGAGCGTTGACGTTATGGAGCACCTGACATACGGCAAAGAATACGTTGGATGTGTCGAGGGGGACAGTTTTCCGTCAAAGGTGAGAAGTACTCTGTTGGTATACAGAAGACAAAGCAAAGAAGAATAACTAACCTTCCCAGTTCATTCCGTATTTGATGGATGTTCACGCCAAGGGCCAGTTCCCAATGGACGAGTTTATCAGTTATTATGACTTTGAGGATTACGATAAAGCCATCGAGGATACCCACAGCGGAAAGGTGATCAAGGCGGTGTTGAAGTGGAGATGATCGCCGGGGACGTCTTTTCTCCTGGCCGCCTCTGAAACCGTGGTCGAGGACGTCCTTCAGGGCCAGATCTCTAGACCACTAGCGCACGCTTTGAAAACGAATGTTTTAAGTCATTTCTCTGGGTTGGATAACGCTCATCAAAACCGAAAGCTTAAGCTCCATCACAACAAAAGAGTGACACACATAACATCAAAAATAACGGAACAAGCATCGCCGCTAACTGCCCACAACCAGAATCGAACTAGTGACCTTGTCATTACTAGTGACACGCTCTACCACTGAGCCATGCGGGCTTCGAGCTGATTGGCTCGTTGCTGACATGGTAAGGCGGGGATGGCGCAAATGGGTTGCACAACACGAAGCGAGCAGATCTCCATTGCGTCACGGTTGGGTTGAACTCGATTGGGTGCTGAAGTTCATCAAATGGCCGGCTCGAAAAAAGAACTATTGAATGAAGGCTAGGGTACACCAAAAGTTCGTTGATCCTGTGCCTATTCTAATTCCATACACCTTGCATTGCGAATCACTTCTGCGCCCTCTTCCAATTCTTGTAGTAAGCGTGTAGGGTTGCGGCCGAGGAGAGAATGTGCTTAAACCGACGCAACTCCCTTCTTCCCCGTGCCATAGACCAAATCCCAAACCTAAATGATTTTCCAGACCCTAAACTCCTGATCCGCAGCAGTTGCCCATAACCCTTCCATTTCGTCCAGGATACTGCATGCACAACCCTTCCCGCCCTAAAGAATGCTCTAATAAGGCTTCCTCGAGACCCAAACCCAAGCCTCAGTGAGCGGGTTTCTTGATCCCCGACAGCGGATCGTCGCCGACCTGGCCGCGGTCCGCAACCACGTCCTCCTCACTCTCCGTCCGCGAGGGCGCCGCGCCGCCCGCGCCCAACCGGATCGTGTGGTGGAACTGCGCTGGCAGCGGGTCGTCCTCGGCCCGGTCCGCCGCCACGTACGCCTCGCTCTCGGTTGGGTTGGCCTTCACCTCAGCACCGAACATCTGCGCTGCGATCGGCACGCCTGTGCCCGCACCCGTTGCCGGGCCCGCGCCTACGTTGGGCTGAACCTGAGGGGCGGCAGCCCAAGCCGAGTGGTGAATGCCGCGCCGGTTCGAAGGACGCGCTTGGCCGTGGTAGATTTGCGTGCTGTAGCAAGCGCGCGTGCGGTCGTCGACGGGCTGCGCGGAGTGGTGACTCTCGGAAGAGGCGTTGAAGTGTGAAAACCAGTCAGGGCCGTAGACGCCTTGATTTGGTGAGAGATCGAGAGGCGTAGTGGCTGATGTGGCCGGCGGATTGGGATGGTGCTCGGTGGCGTTCTTTCGGTGAGTGCGAGCTGTGCTAATGGTTGGAGCTGCGCGAGTCGCGACCATACGCAGAGCGAATGCCCTGGGCAGAGCAGCCGTGAGACGTTGCAGCGCGCGCATGGTGGAATCGTCTCTTCCAATGATTCAAAGCTCGAATACAGGTTGGCGATGTCGACGGTGGGAAAAGAGATGCCGTACTCGGGCCATCGTTATAGGATCTCGATGTTCGCTCAGTTTCGAGAACCCTCTGACGTCAGAGGAACGAAAGCTGACTGACTCGGGTGGAAAGCTTGACGCTTTCTCAATAGATCGACGGTCACAGAGGCGTTACTTGGCTTCGGCCGCTGACCCCGCATGGCGGAACTTTTTACTTTTCCATGCCGTTCGAGGCTGATTCGATTTTCTCAAGTAATCTCACTTCCTCAAGGCCCGAGTACCCCCGGGAATTGGGCCAGTGCAATGCTTTGACATTCCTCCTGATTTCCATTGGTTGGAATTCATTGGTTGAAAAACAACTTTAAACAAATTGCAGGTCGCCAATGAAACGGAGAGATTTCGTTCGGGTTGAGATGGGCTCTCCCATGTAGCACTGGCATCAATGCGTGGGCCGCCAAACCTACTGTGTAGACCTGGATTTGTGTGAGTTATATTAACTTTTAACGGCTGTTAACCTCATCCAGAAGTCACGTGTGATATTCTACTGCGCCGCAAAAGGTCCGATGCGTTGCCAAGATGATCTTTGGTGCAACCCTGGCAGCGATCGCTGATATCAGGGGAAAGGGTCTGTATGATACAGGCGGTTCGGCTTTGCCCGTCAACCAACAAGAACAGCCCAACCAGCGACTCAGCGCCTGCAGTGACACTGGCGGTTGTGATTGGGTATCAACTGGCCATCCACGCGGGAGCCTGAAACTGCTACCCGCTGGCATGTGGACTGTGAGCCGCCGTGCCGAAGGGATCTTCAGGAGTCGCAATGATGTGGGGTCCAGTTGGAGGTGGGGGAAGATCTGCACCCAAGTCCCTGAGAACGGCTAGGCGATCACCACCGAAAGAAACACAAGACGGCATCGGCACCCAAAGTTTGCCCTTGATGTTGCGTTGTGTAGGGATGTGAAACGAGGAAGACTCTGGGAACCAATGGCAGAGGACCCGTTTCAAGAGAAAGAACGAGTTAGCTTCGCGTGGTAATGGAGGTCGCAAGGGGAGGGCGGCCCGCTGCGAAGTCTTCCTGGTGGGTCGCACACAGCGAGGTATTTCCCAGCTAAAACCTTTGCATCCACCGCAGACCCGAAGGTTTGGCAGTGTTTTCCGATCGCGACAAGTTGGACGCCATTTTGGGATCAGACGAAGCGAGCCAGCAACATGTCGGTCCTCACCGGGCAAGCGCCTATCAACCTAGGGCCTTTGACGACGACCTTCACGCCGCCGGCGGCGTGCACGGTTGCGGTCGGCGAAAGGCGCAACGGCCTGGCTGATTTCTTCGGCATCGGTGGTGATTACGACATTGCCTGGCTTGGGCAAGCGTGCGACGGGAACAAGCCTTTTGACGACACGTCATGTTGGCCGGAGACGTCCAAGGGCGCGGAGGAGAAGGAGGCGCCACTCTCTGGTTGGGGATTCTACTCGCCTGGTTTGCATTGCCCCGTCGGGTACGCGACGGCCTGCTCGGCGACGGGGGGGAAGGGTGGAAAGTCGGATTGGCCGGTACAGTTCGAGCTGAAAAATGGCGAGACGGCAGTCGGCTGCTGTCCGAGGTCAGTCCTGTGAACAGTCCCCGACGGGCGTCACTAACCTTTGCCAAGGGGTTACGGCTGCGCCAATATCAACGGCCAGACGTGCATAATGATGGCTGAGTCCACGACGGTCCCAACGGTCACCTGCAAAGATGGCACCACCGGTGACGTCGCCTTTCAGACCGTACCAGATGAGGAGGCGTCCATCACAGCATTCAGTCTGCTGGCGCCCATGATCCAAATAAACTGGCAAAGTAGCGACCTGCCCACCTCAACCACCACCAGCTCGAGGAGAACAGCGACCAAAACTTCGACCTCAAGCCGCAGCACAACCGACTCGACGGAAACCACGCGTACGGGCACGAGCTCCAGCTCAGAGACCTCTGACCTCGGCGATGGTTCGCAGACCACCGGGGGGGAGACTAGCACGGACGCGCCAACCAACACCCCGACGCTGCAGGACAGCGACAATTCTTCCGACAGCAGCTCCCTCAGTTCTGGCGTCAAGGTGGCCATCGGCGTGGCGGGGTCGGTCGCAGTTCTCCTGATGCTCGTGTGCACTCTCTTCTACTGCTGGCGAAGGCGGAAGAACGATCGGGAAGAGCAGGAGCTGGACAGGTTGTACGGCCTCAAAAACACCATGAACGACGGTGGCGATTTCACCAACACCACCGACATACCTGGGTGGTATCGCGGGCAAAGGCTGGCGACGCCGGCGCATGATCCATTCGGAGGGTATAATGGGAACCCGGGATTTGGGTCGGAGATGGAAAGACCGGCAGTGCCATATTATCGGCCGTATCGGCCGAGTTGACAATGATACATTATGTCTTTTTGTTTTGAGTTGTAGTATACCCCGAGAACATTGTCTTAGCGTCATGCGCACCGAATATTTTGCGTTTTTTATCGACTTTTGGAGGTTGGATTCGCCTCGCTTTCGTCGTGTTGTGGTGAGCTGTTAGTGCCAGTGGTCACTTTGTTACCTTGACCTGCTCTTCTCTTTTTTACAGTCCGCTGTTAAGTATGCCTCTAGAGACGCGTCGGATGGCATGCGCTGGTCTGGGAAAGCTTACTTCGCACCCACGCTATGGGTTTTCATGTGAGATTGTGTGTAACGCCGGCGGTTCGGCTCCAACGTGCCGCACTGTCTGTCAACGTCGACGACATTGTTCTCGCTCGATCCGCGGTCTTGCCTCAAATACACCTTTTTGCCCTTATCGACTTTCTCGGTGGTTCGCACGGAATGAATGGCCACTCGAGGGACTGCCCTGGTAGGGTTGAGTTATCAATTTGTAGTGCGTCTCTTTGGCGTTATCGACACATCAAGCGGTTTAAAGTGATCGTTTCTTCAAGATTATAATTTGCTGAGCATACTCGAATTTTTCGTTGAAGCAAATATTGTCCACGGGAATACGCTGCTCTCACAACTGAAAGCGCCAGTGGTTGTCTGAAAAGACCCGGAACCAGGAGGTGGGTCGCGCACAGACCACAGCATGATTTCACACGCCACATCCGAAGGAGCTCCCAAGCTCCCTAAGCTCGAAGCTGCAAGGCGCACTGCAGCCCAATTACAGCTCTTTGCATCGTCATCGCCAATCCAACATTTCACAGAGCCAATGCCTGCATCCCGCGCCGCTGCCCTCGATCGCCCCGCCCTTGAACCAGACTCGACATGACACAATGTCGACTGAGCCCACGCGCCCGCTTCTGCTGCCGCAAAACCGCAAGTTGCGCCATCTTCGCGGGATCGCGCTGAGGAACCTCACCTTCTCCTGGCCGCGCGGCCATAGCATTGATGACGCCGCCGTCAACATCAAAAGCCCCGCGAAGCTCGAGTCACTGCGAGGCAAGCCGCGCTTACATCATGCTTTGTCCTCGGACGACCTCCAGCCGCCGACTGCCCGACGCAGGAGCACGAACCTGGCCGCTGTTAGCCCGGCGACCCGGCAAAAGAAGTTCGAGGACGCATTCGGCAGTCGACTAGCTGATGCCTTCTTTTCCTTGCATGTCGAGGGAGAGGCGGACCCAATTTATATCAGCGAAGTCGGAGAACGTGCAACGGTATGTCTCCGGGCGTTGGCTGCCAATAGAAAAAGATTGGGCTGACCGCGGTAGAACTTCAACTTCCGTCCTTTCGAACTCTCCGAACTTGACTCGGCCATCACGCAATTGCCCCAAGTGACAGTTAAGATATGGACAAGACGAAACAACACATGGACGCTGTTGCGGGAGGATGAGGTCGATCTGCGCACACTCAACTGGCTCGGTATTCTTCAAAATGTTCACTTTCCACCAAACTCGTTGGTATTCTTTCTGGTGGACGGCATCTACTCGCTCGAAGTTTCCGGAAAGCCCGCACCGCCGAAGCATACTGCATCCGCACCGACATCGTCATACAATGCGCTGATGAAGCTGGCCACGCTGGACAACTCGATCCAAGACGCGCTTGCCACACGCGAGCTCCTCGCGCAGCAGATTAACGACCTGCTCAGCCACGAGAGGAAGAACGAGCTTCCTGAAGCCGAAGACCGGCTCGCGCTAGCAAACAAATACTTGGCACAACAACGGCGGGCGGTTGCCCTTGCAAAGAAACGGAACGACGACCTCAAGGCATCTCTCGCCGCGCGCAGAGAAGCCATCGCCCAAGGTCGCGCCACCCAGATCAGAGCCGCTAAAGACGTCCAAAACGCCACCGAAAAGCTTAGCCAATCTCGCTCCCTGCTCGCCAAGACCGAAGCCGATATCCGTGGACAACGTCGCCGCATATGCGAAGACCTATCCCGCATTTACAAAATCACGCCAGTGTCCCTCGGCCCCCCATTGGCTTTTCAAATCTGCGGCCTGCCCCTACCTAACAGCACGACGGCGGACGATACTCTCACCAGCGCGTCCAGATTCTCGTCGTCATTCTCCTCCGCCGCTCCTCCACCCACCACCGAAGACGGCCTCTCAGCGGCCCTCAGCCATGTCGCCCATCTGACAGACGCGCTGCAGTACTACCTGGCCGTGCCGCTGCCCTACCCAATCCGCCCATTCGGCTCACGCTCGAGCATCCGCGATGACATCTCCCAGCTGCCCGACCCGCAGCGCGAGTTCCCGCTATACGTACCCCGCGGCGGGTCCAGCGCCCAGTTCCGCTTCGATTACGGCTGGTTTCTGCTCAACAAAGACATCGAGGCCCTCTGTGCCTCCCAGGGTCTGCGCGTCGTAGACATTCGTCACACCCTACCCAACCTCAAATACCTGCTGTACGTGTGCAGTGCGGGGACCGACGAGGTGCCTGAGCGTAAGAGGGGTGGTGTCAGGGGCCTCTGGGCTGGGAGGATGAAAGGATTGGGGGTGATGGCCGGGGCGGACGATGCGAGCAGTCTGGGTGGTGGTGGGGGCAGTCGGAGAGGCAGTGACGCGAGTGAGGCGGCAGGGCGACAGAGGGAAGAGCTGCGAAGGGCGGCCGTCGGTGGCGGCAAGGACACGGAGAGGGAGAGGGAAAGCGGGGGCTTGGATGGCGGGTTGGGGTTGCCTTTCAAGGAAGGGGAAATGCAGTTAAGTCTGAGGACCAAGGGTCTGCGGGAAAATGCAGCGTCATAAGCGGGGAAGTCTTCGCCAATCTGATGCTTGAGCGGTTATGACGCCAGCGAGGTTCGCATGACACTTTTTAGTGACAAGTCAAAGGGTGTGTGTGAGTGTCGGCCTCCGGTTGTGATACCGGCTCTGCGAATCGTTACGGCTTACAAGCACAACCCGCAAGACGGGCTGAACAGCATGCCTATCAGCAACCATATGCCGACGCAAGTGCCTAGATCGTTAAGTCAAGGCCGCTATACTGCGTGATTGGCCAACCCAGCTCACCTCATTTTACGTTTTTTTTTTTTTTTAAATACAGCGAACTCTCGCCAAACGCTTGATCAACCCAGCGCCTCTTCGTCGCGCCGGCTATCTACGGCCGGAGTACTCCGTAATTCCGGATGGAGTCGGGCGTCTCGCAAACCGGCGCTTTGTGGCAGGATGTTCCGAGCCACCCTCGATCTCGGGGTTGAGGGCTCGCAAAATTTGTGTGGGGAAGAGTTTCTGGCCGTCTTGTGGGGCGCAACGTTTCTCGATTCAAGCAGGAAAGGAATGTCACGAATGTTTAACCAAAAGATCCACTTGCGGACATGGACACCCGAACGCAGCGGTCAGGCCGGCTTGGCTAGCGGAATGCCTCATTGGGATAAGGGCAGGATTCATCCACGCCTTATCCATGCGACGAAACAGAGTAAAGACAAATACATCACCATCAAGGCCAGAGTAAACCCTCGCACTTACGCAGTATTCAGTACAGACCACTTGTGCTTGTATCGTTAAGTACGTATCTACTACAGGAGAGCCTACACAGTATGGACTACAAGTGAAAGTATTTCCAACCCGAGCAGCTGGTTACCAACAGGGGTGGCCCGAAACTACCCCGGTCGTAACTTGAGCCGTAGGATCACCCTAAGAATGGTATGTGGGGGCATAGTATGCCCAAGATAATCAGGCAGGGTAAACATTGACCCCTACCTAGTGTAGTGTACCTGGTGTAGATCAGACACATGCGCGTATGTAGCATCATCTAGTTTTCTATGAGTGCTTGGTGACATGTGCAGAAGTTCATGGTCATACGCATGGCTCTATGGCAGGCTTCGATATTTCGGCCAGGTGCACGCTGCAGGTATGACTTTCCAATTGGAATGGAATGCCTACAGGACTGAAGCATCATCCTGTTACGAACGTATCCACCCTCCAAGAGGCGGTTCGAGTTGCAGATGTGGAGTGGACCGGGGGGTTGAGGTAGGAGGTCATGCACAGGGAGATTGGTAAGTGTTTGTGGTTACACTACAGTTTACATCGTCGAAGACCAGGTGAGCTCGTGGCAACCCAGAAGCGGAGGCTCATCCCTGAAAAGCCAACTGCAGATGAAAATCGTTGTACAACATGAGATTACCGAACCAAACTACGCTCCGAAATTTTGCCAGGTAGTTCGCACTTAAAATTGTCGACTACTGCCTCGGTACTGGAGGGTGGTTGTTACACACATCGATCCCGCGGAATACGACCTATCTACGGAATACAAGCGCCATGGGATGAGGGACCCCGCTAGAGTCTAGTGTTGCAACAGTGTGCCCGAGAGAGAGAAAAAAAAAATCGGAACGCTACGGGAATAAGGACGAGAGAGGCCAAAGACGTTGGCCACTCGGCACTCGCGGCTGGCTCGGGATGTGGCGGAGGCTACCCTTGTCGGTGGTTCCTCCCTCTTTGCCGAACCGTGCCGGGCATGAATTACCTGGTACAGCTGCCCGACCGGCTGTTTCTACTACATAATCTTCTTTTGACGCGGTTGGGTTGCCGAAAATACAGTATCTACTAGCAGTCCATATCCTAGGTGAAATCCATTATCATCATCATAGAACTCCTGTCCGTCAGCAACGTATCGGCTTATGGTATTAGGAGTACAAAGGAGGCTAACCAAGAGCAACCATATCCGGAAGTCTTGGACAGGTAGGCTGGTGGGTATCTCTTGCCTTGTGTGTTTCTTGGTTTCATTTCTGTTCCTGTCTCATGACCTGCTGGTCCCCGCAGGGGAGCGAAGGACCTCTCCAGGAACCCTCCTATTTGATGACAATGTTTGATAAAGATTTGAACAGCTGCGTCTCGAACTCTCTTAGGCTTCGCGTGAAAAGAAAAATGCTACACTCACCCAGGGCTCATTGGCCCACAATCCGAAGGAAATTGGATCATTACGCACCTAGTGATTCCTGCTTTGGATCCGCACCACCCTATTCAATGGGTTGTGTTCCTCCGCTACCTCCTAATTCCAGGTGGGGAGGACAGTAAACGGTAGGCTCTTACGTTACCTCAGGTAACGTACACAATAAGCGCATGACCCAGGCATGTGCATGACCCAGTTTAACAGATTTTTGGTTGGGCTAGACCTAAATGGATGGTTAAGAATCTTTACTCACCCACACTTCATTATCCACGTTTCTTGTATAGCCTGATTAACCAAAACCCGTCGAACCGGGTCACACTCGCTTATCATCATGTTATCACGGTAGAGGCTTCGTTTAAAATCCGTGTTAGGCTATTGTATGTAACGAAGAAGCGACGTCGGTGACTGTGAGTGGAAGAGGCAGCGGAGGTGATCAGAGCTCGAGGTCTCAGAGCTACTCGTCTGTGGGAGAGAGGGCTTCTGAATGGCAATAACCCATTCAGAATCACTAAACGTATCAAATGTTTCGGTCCATGCACTTCGTTGATTTTGGGAGCTTTCTCTATGTTCCTTCAAACGGCGTTTCAGGCGGTCCGGAAATGGAAGAGCCGGCACCGTCTTGAGCACGATTGCGGCGATGTCTGAGACCTACATTTAGGTATTTGAAAGATACTAATTGGGCCATTGCAAGAACTCAATCCACATCTCACCAAACTGAATATGTAAAGTAGACATCGAACAAGTTCCGAATCATAGTTCTGTAGAAGAGACAAAGGAAAGTTACATAAAACTGCGCTCGGGCGGGTTTTACAATTCGCTAAAATTCAGTTCAGTTTTTGCTCCTTCTTTCTGATACACACGCCCTCCCCGGGCTCGTCCCTCATCCTACCGCTAGTCACCCCGAGTTCCAGTGACAACGTTCCACTGCTTGTTGACGACGATAGCTCCGCCGGACGTGTTGACGGGCTGCCTGGGACCTTGGTTACTGACTTCAGCCTCATACTTGAGCGAGTCCGGGCCAAGGGGCTGGAGCTGGGTCTCGGACGAGTCGTCGTTGAGCTCCTTGAAGGGACGCGAGGACAGGCCCTGCCTGCTCCGAAGCGTGCTGCCGGCGCTGGCGTACTGGCTGTCGTGGCCGGTGCTCATGAGCTTGTTGCCCCGGCGAAGCAGGGGCCGCAGGAAGGGGACGCAGGCGAGCGAGAGGGCGATAGAGGGCTCGATACCCGTAAAGATAGTGGCGAGGACGCCAGTGTAGGTCATGTCCTCAAAGTAAAGGTGGGGAAGAGTCGCTTGGCGGTAGATGGTGACGGCGCACGTCCTGGGGAAGGAGCAGGGAGTAAGCGACAGTTTGGTAGAAGAGGTGGAGGAGGAAAGCGAGGCAGCGGGGTAAGGAGATGTAGTTTGAGGAAGAGGTGGGAAATATTGACTTACATCCAGCCGATACTAAACAAACCAATGACGACCACCTTCTTGAAAATCTTCATTTGGAGATTGTAGATAAACGGCACGGGCATCAGCAGGATAACAGCCTCGACAATGACGTTGATGATGCCCAGCCAAATGTAGAAGAGACGGTTGTCGCCGCAGGTGCCATCAGTCCTGGTCTTGTCCCAGTTGAGGGCAATGGGACGGCAGAGGAGGAGGGCGCCCAGGACGCCACCCATGTTCCACAAGATGATGAACAGACCGACGGCGCGGCAGGCCAAGATCATCCTGCGGACGGGAATAACGCTGGCGTACATGAAGAGGACCGACAGCTTGCTAAAGCAGATGGTAACGTTCCAGATGATGGGGAAGGCCAGGATGCCCTTGAGGAACAGCACCAGCGTGTCCATGCCGAAGCGCTGAACAATGTCGGTCCCGTGGAATCCAAACCCGCCGAGCAGCACCATGACGTACATGTCGACATGCAGGCCAATGGTGAAGATGAGGGCCATCAGAATGCACGCGTCACTGGCGTCGAGGCGTCGGCGGATCTTGTGTCCGGCCCAAAAGCGCAGAGTGACGAGGATGGTAGGAACGATCATGGAGAGGGCCGACGTTACGAGCATAGCCACCTGTCGGCTATTTTCGATGGGAATGCTCGTCTCGACCGGCTGGGGAGGAGGAGGGGTGGCAGAGTCTGTTGAAGCCATCTTGGGCGATTTTGTGTCGTCGTTCTTTGGCAGCGGCGGCGTCCGCTATACTCGTCTGCTATTGATGATCGAGGACAGTCCAGAGTCAAGCTCAATGTTGCAGTCGTTGGGGACAGCGTAGGGCCGTCGACTTGCTGAATAGGGTCTTCTTTTGACCCTTAAGAAACCACAAACCATTGAATCCGGTGTACACGTGCACTAAGGGGGGGGGGCTCTCTCAAAACAGAGGTCAACATGATGTCGTGCTGAAGAAAAGCAATTCTATTTTTCTGTCCCTTCGAGCTTCTGGACTTGCCCGGCGCCCTCTCCCCCCGTAATCATCCTATGCTTCTGTACCCTAGCAATAGTTATACACTAAGGCTGCGCGAAGGAATCCTGCGGATTTTTGGCCCCCTTAGGGCGTTGATCGGCGGGCCCCTTTGAGCGGAAGCAAACTGCCGGGAAAGAAGAATGTCGCATTCGCTTCCGGCTGCCACGCGCGATGGCACCTCAGATACCAAGGAAGACTTTCCCGTGTGGGGGGCAGGCTCTAGTCAGGGGCCAATCGCAATAAGTCAGGCAACCCAAACGGTTCTGCAGATACACGCCATCCAGTAGCAGTTTGACTCTGATGCCGAATGGTGTACGCTAATGTGTTGACTAGCCTGGACCAGTTAGTCTACGTAACACAGAGCCGGGCCCTTGGGTAAGTTTCAAGACGAGAGTGGTGGGGGGGTCCCAGAGGTGGAGCGGTGGGGTGCTTGGCTGAAGGTTGAGGCTTTTGGTGGCGCCACAGCGTCTACTTCAGGAAAACAAACCCGTTTCAAGCCCCCATTTCCTACGGCAGTATTTCTTTTCCTTTTTGTTCTTTCGAGGAGGTGTCATGCACGTGGGCGGGGAAGGAAAAAAGGGTCACAATATCCGGAAGGCGAGGCGACGGAGCCCCCGCGGCGCGCGATCCGGTTGCCTCGTAGTGTAGTAACGAAATACGCTAACCATATGTCTCAATGATATCCATATCTCCGGGTCTCCTGGGGGTGTAAGTTTGGCCGCAGAAGTGTGTCCCAGGGCATATCAGGGGTGAAACAGGCGTTGAGGAGGGGTTGAAGAGGGGTTCAAGAATAAACTACTGCAAGCAGCTGCGGTCCGCGAGCCGCCGCATGCAACGGCTTGAGAAGATTTAATACCCGGGAAACTCTGATTTGTGCTCTGCTGCAGTTCGTTCACTACGCTAGTGTAAGTGTGCGTGATGTGTGTTCAGCGAGAACAAGGATAAGGGATGGGCAAGACTACGGATCGTCGGGGATGTAGTCGGGACTGTACCTTACACTAGTGTAGTGTAGTGCGGTTTTGAACAACCATGATGGTTGGCCGGTCGAGTGTACCGTATAAATGCGGATCTCCCGCTGGCGGTCAACGGCCAAAGTTCTCGTTTCAGCGCAATTTCACTACCCAAGATATAAGCAACAACATCAGCTCAGAATGGGGTCGCTACAGAACGAAGCAAGAGTCGCTATCATCACGGGTGGCACCAGCGGCATCGGGCTCGAGGTCACCCGCCATCTCCACGCAAAGGGCTGGCGCGTGGTGCTGCTTGGGCGGCGGCCCGAGGTCGGCATCGAAAAGGCAGCGTCTCTCGATCCCTCGGGCACGACGGCCGTGTTTGAGCAGTGCGACGTGTCCTCGTACGCGGAACAGGCGGCCGTCTTCAAGCGCGTGTGGGCGCGGTGGGGGCGGCTGGACCTGCTCATAGCCAATGCTGGCACCATCGACAGTGGCTCGTGGTACAACTTCCGGGGCCGGGGCGCCGCCGTCGAAGATGTGCCGCCCGAGCCCAGCACAGCGTGCACCGACACGCACCTCAAAGCCCTCATGTACGGTACGCACTTAGCGACGCACTTTATGCGGCACAACCAGCCGTCGCCGGGCGGCAAGATCATCGCCACGTCCAGCATGCTCGGCGTCCACCCGTGCCCGAGCTTCCCTGAGTACAGCGCGGTCGAGTCGGCCGTCATCCAATGGGTCCGTGTCAACGCCCCACTGCTCAAACACAAAGAAAACATCACCATCAACTCGGTCATGATGGGTCCGGCTGTCACGCCCGCGATGCCCGGGTTCGCCAAGGCGTTTCTGCCAGAGCAGTGAGTGAACCCCTCCCGATCCTCTAAGTGGACCTAAAATCCCGGAAATAAGAAATAAAAAAGAAACACCCTTGCTAATTCCCGCGGAACCAAGACTTGTCCTTCCGTCAACCATCCGCAGGGCCTACGACCTCTTCATCGACGATGACGACAACAAGCGGACGGGCGAGACGGTCGAGACTGCGCATGACCAAATATACTGGTACGAGATGCCCGAGTACAAGGCTGGGGCACTCGACGTGCGCAACCAGCTGGCCTACGAGCCTTGGTTTGCCCTGATCCACGGTGAGAAGAGCGATCTCGACGACGCGCTGCATGGGCCGCCTGAGGGGAACGCGGAGGATGCGGGGCGGATCGGCGAATTTAGAGTAGGATCGTAAATACTAGTGGTAGTACCGGGACGGCAATGAGTAGCGTAAAATGGACCAAAATTGTGCAATCGTTTTCCGGTGAATGGAGTGAAGATGGGGACGGAAAGTCCCACCTTGCCAGGCTGAGAGGGCCCAGCGATGGCCATCAAGAAGGAGGTGTAGAAGGCGCGAGCGAGCAGATTGCCCGGTTTCGCTTGTACACGTCGTTGATGCGCGGAATGGACCCGAAACTAAAGTACAAGCTATACTCTGCACAGCGCATCCCGCAGGCGTAGCGCCACCGCCAAGTGGGACCCGTTGGGGGTTAAAATGCAACCTTGTTCTGCGGGCACTTGCGCCGCCCGTTGTCGCGCTTTTGTTCACCGCGACTGGTTTAGTCGAGCCTAACTTGTAGCAGGCTAGTGTTACAAGCTCGGCTCCGCTACTGGCACTTCAACCTCCTCCACTCTTGCTTTCTGACCTCAGTCCACCCCCTTTCGGGACAATGGATGGCTCTTATAGAGCTGCTGCCCACGGGCAAATCTTGCTTTGTTTTGCCTTCTGTCGAGTTGAGCACAGAGGCAGACAGGCAGTCAGGCAGATAGACGGTCAGTCATTCAGTACGCCCCTGATCTAAACGGAAATCAAACCTCGAAAATCCTCTTCCCTCTACTCGCTTTGGTTACTATCTAATTTCCCCGCTTCCACTTCTCATCATGTCCAACGTCAAGATCATCGCTGTTACTGGCGCTACCGGCGCACAGGGTGGCGGAGTTGTTAACGTTCTCAAGAAGACTCCCGGCTGGAAGGTCCGCGCCGTGACGCGTAACCCAGACAGCGACGCCGCCAAGAAGTTGGCCGCCGATGGCGACGTCGAGGTCGTCCGCGGTGACTTTGAGGACGAGGCTTCCCTGGTCAAGGCATTCGAGGGCGCCGCAGCCGTCTTCGCCGTGACCAACTGGTGGGAGTCGCTCTTCACGGGCAAGTCACAGTGGGAGTCGGGCGAGATTGAGGAGCGCCACGGTATGAACCTAGCTCGCGCCGCCGCGAAGACGCCCACACTCGAGCACTATATCTGGTCGACCCAACCGAGCTCCAAGACCAGGTTCCCCGGCCAGCTCGAGACCCCCCACATGGACTACAAGGCCAAGGTTGACGCCCGCATCAGAGCCGAGCTGCCGGACCTGGCTCGCAAGACAACATACCTCTACTTTGGCTACTACCCGCAGAACATGGCTTACTTCCCGCTGCTCAAGCCCTTTGAAATTGTCAGTACTTTCCTTCCCCCCTCTTCGCCCACCTGTTTTTCAAACCTTCTCTCCTCTACTTGTTTCTGAGTTTCTGAATGCTGACATGGTCCCCTGTTCTTTTCGCCCCTTCACAGCCCGGAACCGGCCAGTACATCCAAGTCGTGGCCACAAAACCGGACGCCAAGGTCTTGCTCACCGGAGACATGACGGTTAACCCGGGCATCTGGGTGCGTCAGGCTCTCGCTACCGGCCCGGCCGCCTTTGGCAAGTATGCCAAGGTGGCACTTGAGCGTTGGTCGTTCCAGCAGATGATCGACAAGTGGTCCGAGATTACGGGCAAGCGCGCCTTCATCATCCCAGTTCCGGAGGAGACGTGGACCAAACTCTGGGGCCCCGCCGGCACTGAGTTGGCCTGGCAGTTCAAGTTTGGCGAGCTCTGCGACCCATGGCAGGTCAGCGGTCAGGATTACATCTCGGCCGAGGAGCTCGGGATTGATGCAAATGAAGTAGTTGGTTTTGAGGGCACCATTAAGGCGTTTGCCGACGCCGGCATGTTCAACTAGATGTTCTAGCTTGTTACGTACTTTAATCAATGAAAATAATGACCAAACCAAAAGCTTTGAGCTGAAAATATGGACATGATCTTCCTGATGCTATGGGACTCAGTTCAATGAACTCCCTACCTGGCCCGATTGAAGCACGCAAAAGTACTTTTACACGCTTCGGCGTGTTGTGGGATCTTGACAGGAGGGTGTGTCGACAACGCTAAGGAGACACTAAACCATATGATTTAAAGATCTACGAGATTTCACAATCTGTTCTGGCGCCTTTTTTTTTTTTGGAATTGTGCCAGAGGGACGACCTTGGGTTCTTGAAACCATAACTGTGCAAATCCATGTAATATAACTATACGAAGCAAGAGAAACGAGATTCCAAATTCCATGCCTATTCCCTCGATACTGAAAATGCTAGTTGGGTTTGCTGCCCATTTAAGTTGATATTTACGTTAGTTAAGTTCTGTTAATTATCATTTTTTTCCCACACCGATATGCCAGGAGGAATGCCAGTCTTCCTGCTACATTACAAGGGCAGCCGTGCCTACGCAGGGCCGGATGAAAAGTTTTGCCCCTGTTCTGAGGCTTAGCACTATCCCCAGAATACTACAAAAAGGGCAGGCTACAAAAAAGCAAATGACTAGTCTATTACCATCACTTTCTGAATCCGGCCTCCTGGCTAAGCGATATTCAGGCAGCCTACCAGTAGCCATCAACCCCATTATAACCTTCTTCGTTAAGCGAGCGCTGCGGACTCATTTACCCCGCAAAACAAGGTTCAGGTCCCGTCGTGACGGGTATCCAAGGGGACTCAATCTCGGTTTCTGGGTGGACTCGGCACCATATGACTAGGTGCTCTATTGTTTTCCTACCTTCTCCGCAGGCGCAGCAGGGGTGGCTTATCTCTGGCGTCCTGATCCTGAAAAGGAAATCTCGGAAACCTATCGCCCCTGTGTACGCTTGTGTAAGGAGGAACTCTAAGCCTTCGTCAGACCCTGGTGCCTCTGCAAGCCCCGTTTGGTGAAGAGGAGGTCTGCTGGTTCTAAATCAGCCACACTACCGGGTCCTCCGTTGAGCCCCTCCCGGTTCCAACGCCTTTGCCACTCCTTTACCATGGCCCCCGTGGGCATTTCTTCAGGGTTCTGACGGGCCCTTGGGAGGTCCTTCCTGAGCTACTACCCACCGCCTGATGATCTTGATGGACAGGTTGAAGGCTTCGAGAGTTGTTGATTTTATTGAGTTTTCTGCTGGTTTCCGACCTTGACGTTTCTATTCCTTTTCATGAACGAATCTGTAGTTAAGTAAGTATATAATTATTATCACACATTGTTATCGAGCTTGGGCTTTAGAAACGCCTCCGTTTCAGTTGAGGGCCAAAACACCTACCGCTACCGGAAAGTTCCGGAATTTTGGAAAAGTGTGTCGTCACACGTAGAGCAAGGCGGTGAATGAAACTCGAGGCGGCAAGCGATATGGACCAAAGAGGTTAAAAATATCACCCCTGTCTGGGCAAATGCGTATCACATGCAGGGCTAAAAGTCCGTGTTCCGCATATAAAAGAAATTGGTACACACGCCACGAAACGTCTTTTCTTTGGGCGCGCCCAGGACAGGTCGAGTCGATGACGCTCTGTGATACTCATCAAACCTGTTGACACGGGAGACGTCTACGAGCTGTTACCTGAGCCCGTATAACGGAGCGCTTAACAGGTTTTTCTCCCAAGCTGTAAATACATATCTGCAAGGCACCAAAATCAATTGCCGAATTCCCAGACTCTGAGATGGAGCTTTTGGTTGGTAGCGACGCGCACTGCTGGGCAAAAGTTTGGTAGATAGGTACGTACGCACTTGCTGATTGGCCATGAGAGGGAATTTACCCAGCCAACAAGCAGTCAATATCTGCAGTCATTTTCTACGGCTTTCCCTTCGTGGATGTGAAACTCCAAAAGGGGGAGCTAACATGCTGTGCCACCTCACCGAAAAGTCCTCGTCCGTCTGAGCACCGTTCGCGGGGTCGACCAGTGTAAAATATCTGGCATTCGCATCCCCCCAAAACAATGAAGAGTGCCGCTGTCGGATTATGCTTGGTTCCCAAGTTCCGTCATTTTGGAATCTCGCTTGCCCGTTCTCTGCACGCACAGGTAATCTAGACCACACCGTCTGCATGCAGACTTTGGAAATAACAAACCAGCATAGTAGCAAGACCAGATATGCGTGAATCAGAGTTGGTTGCCTTGGCAAGGAGATACCTCAAGATCTTCTTCGATACCGTTGCAGGTTTCCTCGCTAGCCGCATGAACGAGTGCAACCGTTGTGTTGGTCCACCCATGGCTATTCCAAGAATGAGAACGACGAGCCAGGGGTGTCACTAGTGAGAGGAGTCGTCTGGTCTCCAACCCCTTGCTCAGATTTCATCTGAACTTGGTTGAACACGACTTGGTGAGCTTGAGGGTTGCTAGCGGTCGATCATACATGGCCTTATCATCTCTGTTATGGTTCTTCGGACATGGATCGTCAGCGTTCCAGAATCTTCATGCTCCTGCTCCCTTGCATTTTCTTCGATGCGAATTGTGTGCCTCAAAACTCTCCCAAAGAGCTTCTTCCATGAGCATAAACAAGCATGGACTGGCCCCCAAAAGAAGAGACACAGCATAACTGCCGAACTTGTATTTATTTGGGCGGGAACCGTGCTCAGCTCATAATTACCCCGGACGCTAGTCTGCCCACACGGTTGCATCCCCTGCCGCCTTTGCATGCTTGACGAGACGCCGCCAATAGTGCCATGGTGCGTGCTGAATGCTGTCGGCATTTTAAGTAGGGCTTATGCCAAGGTATCCGTAAACGCGGACGGTTCCAGAGCCTGGATTCTCATTCCCTTCCTTCGCCAGACCTTGCCGGTGACACAACACTTTCAACTCATCCTTTTTTTTTTCCAAGTGGGCAGTCTGGGGGACTGGGTGAGAGGCTCACCCAAGACCATCATAGTGAACAACGCCTGAACGAGTGAGAATGTTGTTCCGGCGGCCAAGTCCGAGTTATTGTCAGAGACTGGGTGCCGTCCGCACATCATGAGCGACGCTCAGCAATCCCCTCCTGGAGCATCGCCACCCTTGCCGCCGGCGCCGGAGGATCTTCCGCACGACTCCCTCCAGATCAACATCATCGTCGCATCGACTATCTGCTGGTTCATCGCCGCCTTTTTTGTTGGGCTCCGACTGTACACCCGAGGATTCATCATCCGAGTGCTCGGGTGGTCGGATTGGAGCATACTCCTCGCTCTGGTGCGTCCACATCTCCAGATTGTCCTACCACACCATGACTTGACGTTAACAACCCTAGATCTTCTCAGGAGCCACTTGTGGTGGCGTGATTGAACGTCCGTATTTCACTTACCGCTCCGTCAAATCCGGCTCTAACGTTGTCAATTATCAGAGGCCGTCAATGGCTCCGGCTACCATGTATGGGATCTCGACCCCAGTGACACCGCCTCGGCCATAGCCTGGGGAAGAGTAAGAGCCATGTCTCCGACCACGCTTTTACCTTGAATACCATGGAGATACTAACAGTGTCGCTCACGCAGGCGGCATGGTACTGCATGCTGTTCTACGCCCTAACCATTGCCTTCTCGAAGATCGCCATTCTCCTGCTCTACATCCACCTTTTCGCCTTCAAATGGGCACGCACGGCTGGGCAGGTGCTACTCGGCATCGTGATCATCTCGCACCTTTACATGACGCTCGTCACCTTCACCGCTTGCATACCGTTGCAGTCATATTGGGATTTTACCGTGCCCAAGAAATACTGTCATCCTCAGAGCATGTGGTGGTCGAGCACGGGATTGCACATGAGTGGGTGAAACCATACCCATATTGCCCTTTTATCCTTCGTTGGAAGAGGGACAGCTGTCGGGTGTTCGGTTCAACTATGCTAACAACGAGAGGCTCGCAGTCACCGATTTTCTCATCTTCCTCCTCCCCATGCCGGTCGTCTGGACGATCCGGCTTCCACGCCGCCAGAAAATTGCTTTATCGGGAATTTTTGGCTTTGGCTTCGTGTAAGCATCCTATCCCAACCAGGCAAAAGAACCTTTTCCTAATAAAAGAAAAAAAACAATACAGAGTCTGCTTCATCTCCATCCTTCGCCTGCTGCAGCTCCTCCGGGCACAGACTGACCCGGACTTCACCTACGTCGCCGCCGAGCTGTCGTATATGACGGCAGTCGAGACCAACGGCGCCATCGTCTGCGCCTGCGTCATGACTCTCAAGCCCCTGCTCGCCCGCCTCTTTCCCCGTGTCTGGGCTAGCGCCGGCAGCAGCGGAGCGCGCTACACATACGCCTCCGGCTCCGGCACCGGCTCCGGTTCCGGCCGCAGGTACAAGAGAAAGAGGTATCCCGCCAACGGCCGCGGTGGCGGAAGCGACGGGTTTGCCGGTCCGCCAACCATCGGGAGCCTGCCCAGCAAGCTACGGTTGGGACCGTTGGGCGCCATGGAGAGAGATGTGTGGATCGAGGGCGACGTGGGCGGCGGTGGAGGCAGGGACAAGGGCAGCAACAGGGGATTGAGTGGGAGCGGAGGTGGTGGTGGCGCCGGCGGAGGAGGAGGAGCCAGGAAGAGAGTGTGGATGGATGGGGGATATGTCGAGCTCGAGGATAAGGACGGCGACGTCTGGGGGGTGGATGCTGAGTTGGTCGAAACGGTTAGGGAAAACGTAGAGGTGGAGGGGGGAGGGACTAGCGCGGGGACAGGGGAGCAGGCTAGCGCGAACCGGTCGTTAGGGCAGCCGCAGCGGCCGCCTCCAATTGGCAGTGGGAAGGTGAGGGTTGATACCGAAGTTCGGGTACAGGTTAGTAAGGTTAGAACAGGGATAGCCCTCTGAACAAACGAAACATAGGTACCTTATATAGCAGTGATTTTCTGGTTGTCCGCACGTATTGATGATGCTGGGGGCGTTACCGAAAGACAAGAAAACTGAGGTGACCAGGGAACGTTCTGTCACCACTACATCACTTCAAGCTTTGAAGATGCACGATAGGCAATATGTTGGGCGGATAGGTTATGTATTCCAGATACACGTGGCCCCCTTCCCCTTCTAATTTTCTGCCGTAGTTTTGTGTGGCGGCCTGCCTGCCAGACATAGAAACCCTCCGTCGCCGAGCCCTGCTCAGCTCCCTACTGTCTTCCCACCCCTCAGACGTACTAGTGATGAGCCCTAGCCAGCACCATTTGTTTGTCCATTGGTCCTTTGTTCACCCCCAACTCCCATCATTGATCCCCTGTACAACCTGGTCCCGAGGTAGGTAAGGTGGCAATGTAAACCACTCACGACCGATGGGTTGTGGCGTTGCAGGCCATCTTGACTTTCCTCTGGCCAGCTCCCTTGCAGGTCGGGCACTCGTTGTAACCGTTGTTGCAGTGGCCGCAGCACTTGATGCGTATGTTGCGCGGCCCCCACGTGCATCTGGTGCATTGGCGCCGGCCTCCTGTGCACATATCGCAGTTGACCGTGACCTCCATGAAGCCGCGGCGTCCGGTGGCGTCGTTTTTGCATTTAGGACAAGTGGCCATTCTGGCGGTTTTGCTTGGTTTAGGGAAGGTTGGGTTGTTGTGGTATTGGCAGAGTGTATCGATAGAGGTTATTTTGGTACGTTCAGCGTATGAGGGTGGATAAGACTTAAGAAGAAAGAGTGAGCTGTGTAATTAAGATGTGAGATGTTGCAGGAAACAGGAAAGCCTGGCGCTGACTTCCAATCTCTCTTATACACAGCCGTTTCCTTTTGTGCTGGTACTGATGAGCCATCTCGTTGGAACTCAGAGACCATCTACGCTGACCGTTGGTTGGCCTTCTAAGAAAAGAATTTCGAAGAGGCGCATATACCGAAGCCGTTCCTGAAACGCCTGTGCCTTGGATAGGACGAGCCATGAGGCCACTGAGGGCAACAGCAAGTGATTAGATGGCACCGTCATTGGGTTGTCTGGCCACTCGACCTATTTGCTTTCGAAACTCCTCGCCTCTGGCATTAAAACGAAACGAGATCCAAGGCCCAGAAGCCGGCCTGCCTGCATAGGGAGAATGAAACCACCTAGAGGAAGTAGTCCTTGCGCCGCAAAACCCGAAGTTCGGTTTCTGACACGGAGGATCGCATGGTATCTAGCTTAGGGGCGCCGCTCATGGTTCTGCTAATCCTTGGATACTTACGCAGTACCGTCGGGAATAAGGCTGTTTAGGTGCTCAGGACATGGTTAGCTATGTAGCTACCGGTAAGATGGCCAGCCAGGAAAATAGTGGGGTAAGACTGGATGGGAGATGTGTGGCAGTGAAGGAAGGATGAGTTTGAAAGTTGGTAGGATACAATTTGTGTGGCGTTTCAGTGCATTGTTCTTCAGATGAAGGTGCTCGTGTATTTCTCTCATCACCTGTTAGGAGACTTGATGGCTGCCTCTGATGATTCCATAAGCTGCTCGGAACACTCGGGTATATCGACTTCTTGGCAGCTGAGGTTACGAATCCGTGTTTACACGTTGCAGCGCCTCGATGAATCTGAAAGACTGATTGTGAACTGCGCCGCTTTATTTACGCCGGAGAAGACGTACATTTAGTGTACGTACAGGTGCTATTTCCGTGATGTGCCTCAGAGCTAACTAACTATTTTCCTTCCGGAACTCCTACGCTGTCTATTTAGGGGAACATGCTTGCAGATCCGTGCCGTACCGCAGTCAGTTGAGCCCCCAATCAGAGCGGTTCCACCACACCAGGTGAGGCAGCTGCCTCGAAACAAATCTGACCACCACCTTCGCAAAAAGCCAGATCCTCAGCTGTCAGACCACTCAACTCATTGTGTCAGCTTGTTCCGAGATTTGGAACCTCCTGTCAGAATCCTCTACCTTACCTACCTGCTTGCGTGGTGTCTTTTCTACCATATCTCACTCTCGCACACGCCCTGGCCAACAGCCAAGGTGGCCAGCGACATGGCTTGTCACCTTGGTGCTCTGCCGTCCGAGTTATTTGACAGGATCTTTTTTGAGCTCGAGTCGGTAAGCGACGTCACAAACTTGGCTGCCACCGCGCGCTTCGTCTACCGCCACTTCAGTTCGCGGAAAGAACCCATCCTTTTCCACCTGCTCCGCAGGGAGCTCGGCCCCGTCCTGAGGGACGCCAAGTTCCTGTTGCTGTTCCCCTACAGAGATGCGGCGGAGGGCGCGCGCTACCATGACTGGATCCATACCATGGCTGAGGTCTACTGGGAGATGCAGTGGGATCCCGCCTTTGAGTCAGATGGTATATGGCGCGGCCCGTTGCCCGGCGTGGAGGAGCTGATCAGACTCTTTCGCACTCTACGCTGTGTAAACATCTTAGCTGATGCCTTTGTCGAGGCCCAACTGCGGTCATTCCGGGAAGGCGACAAAGCCATTCTGTCGTCGGCAGCAGCGCCCCCGTCGCGCACCGAGCGGTTCCGGGTGGTGCGCAGCTTCTACCGCCGTCAGATTGTGAGCAATGCCTGGGCTCCGACGAGACGCCCCGTCTACCGTGACTGGTCCCAACAAGACGGGGACGCGCTGGCCACTTGGAGCTGGGGCAAAGGACCGGGTGTGCGCCGTGGTCTTTTCGATGCCTGGGCTGCCTGGGAACTGGGCCAAATTGACCACATCGATTTCTTTATCGGCCGGCTGTGTATGGCCCTTCTTCATTGCTCTCGCCTTGACGATACGACGGTGCAACCCATTGAGAAAACAGACTTCGCTGACATGTACGCTCACATGGATCGCCTGGTATCGTACCTACAGACGTATCCTGACCTCACCGATGCCGCTTTGCGCTCCCTGCCAGCACTCCGGCCCGACGAAGATGAATTTGCTGAGTTCGCTGGCGGCATGGACAACATATATGCCAAGTCCTGTTCCATCTATCCCTTGCCCTACGCCTTCAACGTTCACCGGGGCCAAACCCTTCCGGATTCGCAGGGCAGTACATGGGACCGGGCGAGAGCTGAAGTGGAATTCTCAGAAGACCACGTCCTAAGAGTTCCGTACGGTTGGGCGGATATGACGGTCAATTATACTATTGATTGGTATGGCGAAGTTATAGGTTGTGTTTCGGCGGGCGAGGACATGGGCTTGGGGTTTCTTGAAGTATTGGTAAGTGCGTGGCGCGTCTGGAAATGCTCTGGATTCCCTCTATGGGACAAGGATCGCATCGTTGTGTTGAAGGAGATGGAAAAGTTCAGGGCGCTCTACACTGGGTGGCTTCGGCCCTTTGGCCCGCGATCGTGATCGCCATATTGCATTCGACCCAGCCCGACCAGTGCTCGTCTGGTTTAAGTTAGCACTAATTATGGCATCCTCTTTTTAAAGAACTTCACGTGCCAAAGTCTCAAAGTGATCTTGACGTTTGACCCTGACCCTGACCCTGACCCTTACCCTGATCCTCCACACCTACGTCAACCGAGGACCTCAACCATGACATCATACCGCATCATCACAGATCCCGTACCCATTTTTTTCAAGCTTGACTTATACACCATTCCTAACACTCGAACACCGAACAACAATCGAGAAACCCAAGTAAATCTTGATCGTGCCAGTACCAATCGAACCAAACCAAAGCACGCGTTTGTACCCATCATCAACAAGCCGAAGCAGCCAGCCCGAGCAATCCCACTTCCAACCATAGCATGAACGAGCCGGCTGGCGGTGAAACGACCGAGCAGCGCAACCGGGACAAGCCCAAGCATCCCTTTGACGAGGCCCTCCGCCCATCACACGTCCTGGGTGTTGAGAAAAATGCGCCGCCTCCTATTGCCTTGGGATCGGCGTCTGGAACCACGCCAGACCTGGGTGGGGTAGGTTTGACTCCAGCGGGAACGGAACCGAGTCGGACACAAGAGGGGTTGAGGAGGAGCGGCAAGGCCAGCGCAGGCGTGGGGGGCCTGGAGGGCCGTCCGTCCAAGATGGGTGGTTGAGTGTGTGATTCCCTTAGGGGTTTGTGGTTGAATCCGTGTATGCGAGAAGGTATAGAAAAGGGTTGCAGAAGCAAGCTTTCGTCAAAACTTGACTTTGTTCTGATATTAGGCAACTGACTAAGAGAGTGAATGAAACCTGATTCCAATCGAAGAGCAATACTTTGTTATGCGCAGGTTATGTTTGGGAAACGTGTTTGACGCATTTCCAACTTCTCGACTTTTGCAGGGCAAGGCCGCTGGTCTCAAGGCCATTTACACCATCCGTCAGCATTATCCGTCCGTATTTCTCGACCAAATAACTGCCGCTGGCACTCTGTATAGTCATTACATCCAAACCACAGGTGCCTTCAATTCCCTAAATTGCGTCGCCCTAAGGACGCACCAGAGCCGATCGCCCATCTCCTCGAACAGCGGCAGATGCGAATAGTGGGACAGCCCCTCATAACCCTAACCCTACATCCGTTTCGGTCACCACGAGACCCACCCCCAGGATCTGACTAGTGTCGCATCTGCCTAAAGTGCTAAACTCAACCAAAACAATCTCGAACTCGCTACGTCCGTACAATCTAGTCGAGTCCAAGTGGTGCACACAATTCGACGAGGTGTAACATACTGCGCTGAACTAGTACTTTGATTTTACAGGGGCTTGAACTCTTGTTATGTGATTTGAACTATCTCTAATCTTTGATGCTTGGGCTAGTCAATTCACCGACCTTCGCAACTCAAGCGCAACGCAAGACGTCGCATTTGACTTCCAACATTTGACGCGGCCTCTCATCCAGAAGTACCCTCTTGTGTGCAATCATTGTCCCATCTTGCAGAGTTTCATTGGGGAAACGGCGGCTTGGGGGAGGTTTGACCAAGAGACACCTGCGTGGTAGCCCAAACCTGCGACTCGAGCAAAGGTTGGTTAACCATGTGACACCTGGTACAATAGCTTCTCAACATGGCACGGTGCTGATTTACACAGCTTGAATAAGAGGTTGCATCTCCGAAGTCCGGTTGAACCTCATATCAATACGCCCCACCAAAGTTCGAGGGAGGACGGCATCGCGGTTCACTACTTGCAACCTGATCAATAGAGACTCTCGCAATGTCGGGCCACCCATCCTGGAGGCTGCTTCCGGCCTCTGCCCCCGGCATACCGACGCTACTCGTCTCGACTCGTTTCACTGCCGACTCATATAGCATCCACCTGTCCGACCTCGCCAATATCTGGGTTGAGAGCCTTGATAGGAGACCCATCATCAAGCGCGGCATGATAGAGGACACGAGCATCGACCCGAGTGACGGGCCCGATCAGATTCGGAAGATGCTCGAACTCCTACGGGCCGCATTTGATGCCAGCGATCCCGAGCACGGTAACACCTCTCTGACGCTCACGCGGGACGATGATGGTGACTCTCTCGTGATCCACGTCACATGTATCCTGCCGAAACCGCTCAAGCCATTCAAGTGGCCGATACAGTTGAGGAAATGCTCACAGTCAGTTCTTGCATCCCAACTGGTGCTACCGATAATTCAGGCACACGACGCTCGCATGCGTGAGATTGACCAGCTCATCTGCCTCCTCCGAGATAAAGATGCCGTCATTGCGAGGCTCATCGACAAACTCGAAGCAACTGGTACAGGCCTTGAATACGTCTTCCACGCCCTATCCGGGAAGCGCAGGGTGACCAAGGCTATCGCGGAAGAAAAGGTCAAGGGACTTGCTGCCTTCTCCGAGTCCGATTTCAGGAGAAAAGCTGCCAAGCTTCAGCCTATCGCACAGCCTTCAGATGTATCAGCCCTGCTGGGCTCTGTCTTTGGCGACACTGGACTGCAGTACCGGTCAGATTTGGAACTACAAGCCTTCACACTCCTGGAAGACTGGTGGACAAAGCTGTTGAAAGGGACTAAAGTCGTTCTATCAGAGCGACCAGAAAAAAAGCGGGAATCTCAAGCCCCGGTGACCTCTCCAGAGCCCGAGCCGAGCAAAGACGAGGATGACTTTCAAGTTCAGGTTACCCCACCAGGCGCTCGTCCGATACGCAAGCGTGCTAGCTTGATAGACGCAGTGGATGACAATGAAACGTCGGACGGCGAAGACAGGGCTGAACCTGCACCCCCTTCGACCTCCCCAGCGAAGCCTAAGGTGACGTCTAAACTTGGGGCTATCGGAAGAAGCACAAAATCCACCGAGTCACCACCCCCCCCTAAAAAGTCGCAAACTTCAGCCAAGACGCAGAACATGGCGGACGATAGCCAGTCCGAGACGGCGTCTGAACCTGATGATGACGCCACGGCCAGTTCACCTCATTCCTCACCTCCAAAGCCACCACCTAGGCGAGGTGGTCTAGGCGTCATCGGTGGGAAGTCGAAACAGCAGACGGAGGCCTCAAGGTCGACGCGCTCGCCGCCTTCAGAGGCTCCTGCGGAAGAGCCGTCCAGTCAGCTGCCGAGGAGGCATAAACTAGGCGTCATCGGAAAGAAGGTCGCAAGTCCAGAGCCATCCACCGCAACTACTAGCGAAGATACGAGGGGCAGAAGCAAGACACCGGCAACCGAACCCAATAAAGAGCAGGTGCGAGAGACTTCACAGGAGCGAGCCGACCGCAAGCGGGCTGAGCTTCAAAGGGAGATCGAAAGACGCGCCGCGGCGGGACCAGCCAAGAAGAAGCGGAAGTTCTGATATACCAACGCCATGTTGAAACCAATCCTATTTATCCCATCCCAAAGTCATTTGTTTTGTGATCAATATACTCCAATATGCCCGGTGCCTAGGATATGTATTGGGTTGCCATCTGTCTCAGTTCAAGTGGACAAAAAGCTGCCATGTGTTTCCTCTCTGACGCAGCTCTAACCATATCCGCTTACATCGTTCATACTCACGCGAAGTGGACGGTTATGCGAGTATTTGGTATGCCCGAATTGACCATGTCCCGGACTTTCAAGCTAGTATATCATAGACCGGCCTGCCCATATCAGTGCCAGGGGCACATCGGTAACACTCACACACCGCCACCCTGTAGTTCCAGTCCCCTTGAATAAATCGTCAACGCGGCCGATGGATGGCTGCCCTTTGAAACTCATGGATGGAACGGTACGCGTCGTCCCCGAATTCAAGGCCACGTCTGCGTTGTACGTCCACCCACTCAAATCCCCTGCATTATGCGATCATCCGGCAGTCGCCAAGGAGATCACAGAACGACAGGAGGGCGCAAAAAATGGATCTGGATTCCGAAAAGTTTAGGTGGAGGCTTTCCAGGAATCTGTGTATCACCAGGCGACGGACAGTTGTGACGTAACAGCACCCGAAATGGACATCCGTTAAGATCCTAGTTGGCACAAAATGGGAGTCAAAATATGCCTTTCTCGGAGCAGCCGCCCCAGATTGGAAACCCGGCACTGCCACTACCCAGCCATGTGTGGAGAGGACAACATTAAGGGGCGAGCCGACGCGGTTTACGGCCGGGGTGAAGCTGGATCTGGTGTGACCTTCTACGACCGTCTCAGACAACATCCTCCGCAGTGGATGAAGAGGCCGGATCGGCCGCTACACCGCAAATTTTTGACGTATTCCATCTCAGATGATTTGGCCTGAAACAAGCAGCCGTACCAATGAACCTCCATGCCTTCTTCCGAAACCAAAAGGAAAAGTCCAGACTTGAGACGTGATTTACCTCGGACGCAGCGGATCAAAGGTAATACTTACACGCTTTTCACCTTTAATGACTCTCTTGTATGATAAGACTGTGTCCAGTTGCGGAAGCTTGATTTGCAGGCGCCTGTGCCGCTGGATCTAAGATCCGCGAGCGGCCACATCAGGATTCGTTACAAGGCCGTGGTTGATCAACATTTTTTACCGAAGAACCTGCCATGGTGCGATCAGTCGGAAGAACACTACAGCGCCATATCATCACATTCAACAAGAAAAGGTGACGTCGCTGTGAGGCGTCGGACGTGGCGGGAAGCGGGGAAGCATCGGACCGCCGTCACCGGGATAGGCCGCTGAGAGGGCGGTTGATCCTTTGATGTGCAGTATAGATCAAAATTCATAATGTTTTCGGGTCATCTATGGTGCACATCCCGGTCGCCTCCAGGCTTCAGCTAGCTGACTTTTAGCCAAAGCAGAGATAGTGTGCTCAGTCTTATCCACCCTCCTCCCACCTTTGCATGGAGAAGGCTCACCGCTGATATCTTCTCTTCAAGATATGGATGTGATGAATCCTCTCTCAGTCAGAGCTATTTCAGATCAAGAAGTCTGGCCCCACTTGGGGCGGCAATGTATGTCCGCTGCTGACATGCATCATGTCACTCCCGTGTAATCGTGGTTCGATCATGAGCACTCGTCCGGCCAAGATTTCTTCGCGGAGATACGGAATCATTGGAGTCCGCGGCAACAGCGCGTCGGGGTCGTGCCTTATCCCCTTGTCTTTGTGAAGATGGTGTCACTGGTAACCAGGAATCCAGTACATAGGGGCACTTCCAACTGTCACCACCAGTAACCGAGGACTTGTTGTGCTCAACGTTTAAGCTGAAAGCATAGTAGGCAGTTCCACAGCTTAGGATTTCGAGAGGACCGGGCGCAGTGAGCTAAACACACTCACCCAAGGCTTTCCGAAGAGACAGCTCCTCGGTTTGGCAAATCCAACATCATCCCCGTTCTACTTACCAGCACCTCATCGGGGCCTCAAAAAGCGCAACAACAGATTACCCAATAAACTTTGACTGATCCTCGGAGCCCTCGTAGCAATAGAATTCATCATTCGACTCTCTGCGTCGCAAAACAGACACGTCTAGTTTTGGCACAAGTGTCTCAAAGGCCGGCGAAAGAAGGGCATCTTCCCCCGTCGCTGGCCTCAGCCATCACGAAGAAACGCCTCAGACAACCCCACGTGGCGGACCGCCCTGAGCGGGACCACGGATCGGGACGCCTGCATGGTACTACTGCACCGGCACCGGGACGTGCAGTTGCCTGGTCCGCTCAGGTCACTCCGTTAGCTGCGGGCACCGGAACGCCGCATGCTGAGGGGCCAAATTCGAGCAATAAGGTGCGGGTGTGCCATTGTAGTTGCAGGATAGACAGGGGTTATTTGACCCCTTGAAAAGTTTTTCTTCATTACTCTCCTAGGGGCATGGGAGTTCAAGCCGGTAACGCCACTACAGATTCCTATTAGATGCGGGTTGTCAGGTAAAGCTTGCTGCGAGGAGGATCTGTCACGTTCGCTGAGAGACACATGATCATCGCCAAGAGATTGAGGAACTAGTCGCGCGGAATGACACTGTTCGCGATGTTGACTTGACAAGTCTATCGGCCCGAGTGTGAGTGGAGTGTCATCTCATTCTCTCTGCAGCTTGATGGCTCCAAACGGCTTCCAAGTTCGAATAAGCGCATTGGTGGCGAAAGCATCGTCCTCAGACAAAATACATGATATACCAGTGTATGCTCCCATTTCCTCTTCTCAAAGAGGGGGGGGGGGTGGCACAAGAAGAACCGCAAATCTTCAGGGCGCGCGGCCGCACTCGTTCCCCGCAACGTCTCGTGCGGCAACTCGATGCTGCACACCACACTGGGGAACCGGAGCCGTAAACCAGGTTCGTGTGGCTGATCCAATCTCGATCTAGCGTGATTTGCCGGGTGATCCGCAACCCAGGGTCGTTATGTGGGTCCAAAGCTTGCTGTACCCGGAGGCTTCAATTGGCATTGCGCCGCTGAGAGATAGTCCTCGTCCGAGGTAGTGTATCACGCAACCGAGATCGGCGAACAAATTGGAATCTGAGATATGACAGACAACGAGGATGCGCATCCATACACTAGTAACCAGTTGTTCCCAACATGCAACCTCGCCCGTGGGGGGCATTTAGCAACTCAGCCTTCGGTATGAAATTTTTTTTTTATTCTTTTTTTTTCGCCGCACTATTGCCTCGCCTAGGCTCGGGGAGGTTCAACGGCCTCCGAGAGGACACTCGAAGCTCCAGTCAGCGGTAATGTCAGCTCTTGATCGTCGTCTATCATGTATATGCTATGCAGCAGCACAGCGTAAGGACAGGGTTGTTGGTCGCCACCGCAACAATGGCAGCCGGCATTGCATGTGGCGGCTACGGCGCCTCCGATCTTCAGGAACTGCAAGAGCCAACAGAACAGTTTCCAAGCCACAATGTTTTCAGGCCAACGGCCATGGTTATTCTACTGTGTACTGTATCAGACCTTCCTTTTTCAGCCCACCAGTCTAACGAGCCGTTGGAAACCTTCAGCCTTGCAGAAAGTGTACATGGACAGTATGGGCTGCACATCCGAGACATGGCTCTTTCAAACTCTCAACCAGCTTGTCTCAGATTGCGAATGTCGCGGCCTTGACGGGCCCGACTCAAAATCTTGGCCGCCACCAACGGCCAGTAATTCTTGTCAGATGTGAGAATGCCTCGACGAACCAGATATGGCGGAGGGTGTGCTCACATTACTAGTGTCCCGGGGCTATTGACACGGCAAGTGGACCTGGAAATGATGTTCAGCTTTCCGGAACGCCACCCAACCAAATGCATACAGTACACGGGGACCTCCAGAAGATGGTAGGTGTTCGGGGTCCGAATTGGGTTTTACCCCGCCGTACGACTACCCTTTGTGAAGGTGATCGACATCCAGCCCGATGGACAAGGGATATGTGTACTCTATACATGCGAGCGCTAACGGGTAACTTCGAACATGTGCCGCTGCGGATGCAACACCCCTATGGATCTTCACGACTGGCACACGCTGGTAGCCTCTTCAATACGCCACTCTAGTTACGGCTAAAGCAACTTCAGTGTATTGGGCTGCTTGAGGTTCTCCCGCCCTGGGCCATTGCTGGATTTATCAGCAGGGGGCGGAAGCGTAAGACCAACGAGATCTCCCTTGATGCATGACTTGCCGAGCGTGCCTGCGCGTCACACAGCACTAGCGCAAAGGTCTGCGGCAAGGAAAGGGACGCAGAAAACCAGTGCGGAGTGCGGTTGTGCACTGACAATTGAGGCCCCGCGTTTGAATGCCCGGTCACATGTTCACCAGCGGTCGGTGGCGTTCCGTCATGCAGACGAGCATCAATCTGCCACAAGAACTGGCTACCCAGGCGGCTGGGAGCCTATTGGTAAAAGGCGTGCCCAGATGCTGCCAGAGAGAAAAATGGGTTTGACTTCCCAAGGACCCTGCATTACACGGCCTGGTAGGCGAAAGAGTGGCCCACCATCTTAGGCTATTCGGCGGTCAACAAATGTCAAGCTGTCAATCTCGGCAACCTCCGGAAAGTATGCAATTAACGCTGAAGTCTAGGGACCCTGATTTCAACCGAGAATAATCGTCGCATCGCCTGGGAGCGGTTGTAAAGCCGATTGTTGCCATGCCACCGATCGTGACCGTGCACCTTCCTTGTTCTACAACGTACCTCATTTTCCTGCCGGGTGCCGTCAACTGCAACCATTCTAGCAGTTTCTGAGAGGGCGCAAAATCCGCAAACCAGAAATTGGCAGGAATTGCTCCCAGAATGGGTTATGACCGTTGCGCTCGCTCACATGACTGTCGCGATCGATAACTCCCTGATTCACTCGCGGAACAAGCGCTGGGAGGATTCGGCGGCACACACACTACGCACAGACGGACCCGGCAGATTGGTAACCAATCGATGGTTCAAGTTGGCAATCTAGGTGCAGCCCCCGGTCATGTCAACTCTCGAGTTCCGGCACTGTCCTGCCAGCGATCTCGAAGCTTATTCTCTTTTGAGTCGCCGTCCATCCATCCGCATAATGAAGGCACCAACGAAAGAGATTGATCGCAATACAGAGCCCATGTCATGGGGCCTTTGACTCGAAGTTGGCCCTTGGCTGTTTCATCTGAGCACTCCCACACTATGTACAATCGGTTTTGGTCTGCAAATGAATGAAAGTTTAATGACTTAGCAGCCAGCATTTTCACGAGTCACCAAAGAATGACCCCGGTATTCCTGCAAACTAACACCCAAAATCATATCGATTGCTGTCAGGGGCAAGGGTATGTTTGCGTTGGTGAAAACTGTTCCGCCGTTGCTCCACGCATCACGCACCTCAGCCACACCGTTCCAGCTTGCGACATCCAGGATCGACGGCATGCCTTACCGTCTTAATTACACTAGAGACCCGCGCAAGCGCCAACAAAAAGCTTATTTGCTGATTCTGTCAGTGCGAAATAAGATGATCCGCTCGCCGCCGCCAGCCGATTCCGATCCTCTTTCAAAGTGGCGGCTAGCAAACCGATCTGGGGCCGAGTTCAGCCGCTGGCATTGAAACTTCTGCTCTGCGTCGGCAATGCCGGCACTTCGCAGGTAGGACACAGTAAAACCACACGAGGCACCACGCAACACCTGCGCGTCGCTAATTCCAATTGGTCATACCCCATGGGCGAGCGTTGAGAGTTGAGGCTGGCGTGCATGTGGCTTCCCTCACGAGACAGTCTTTAGTCCAGGGAGGCAAGGAGTGACCATCACCTGAGCCGCAAGGGTTGAGAATGTAGACTTAATAGTCCCTCAAGCTAGGAGCCGCTTTGAAACCTCGTGGCACAGCACCGTTCTACATAGGATGTCCTGGTGAAAGACACTGTAGCCATACACTTCCTCGGCCACGCCGCAGCTTTTGGACGTTCTTAGACAGCAGCCAGGCCATCTTTGGACCACTCATTTTAGAGCTAAGTGAGCAATAGGAAGCCTAATACAAATATTGCAAGGCTCTCAGAATAGATGTGCGCAGCGCAACAAAGCGTAGCAAATATCCACCCCAGATCTTGCGCCTGAAACAAGCGCGATGCTTCGTTCAAACAACGCCCTTCTCAAAGCAGCGCCTGCATTCTTGTCTAAATCTGTCTACGAATATCTGGCTCAGATGCGCTGCACTCCCGTTTGAAATCCTGACCACTTACCCTCACTGCTGCGGGCAGAGAAAGACGCGACACAGCCATACGGAACGGGGTGTTTAGGTGGCA
>MU857629.1:226759-244364 GCA_033296725.1 Corynascus novoguineensis
GGGGGGGGGGGGGGGGGGGGGGGTTGGCCCTGTCCGGGTGGCGGTCCACCGACTCTCATCCGAAAACAACACGCAGACAGAGTCAACTTCCCAAGCTGCAGCCGCCCGTCCGCGCCGTCTTTGGCGTTGCACAGGATTATGCGCGGATGCATCGAGAAACGAGGCACAAGGGCAAGCTCTCCATTTCCCAACACCTCTCTGCCTCCCACTCTCACTCCGCCACACACACCTATATACGACGCTATAGAGATGCCATAACCGATAGAGGAGGGTTAGATCTCGCCTCTTCATCTGTGTGGAACAACATTAAAACTCTGGTCGTCACAGAAAAGTGGCGCTCATCAGGCAGTGCCCGGAGGTATTTGGATTCGCTGCCCTAACCAGCCAGGACAAGAAACTGCGTTCATTTGCAATTCTATCCCTTGCCGGTGCTTTCGAGATCTGCCCCAGATGGACAGTTACAATGCAGTAGCGCCCCGATCCTGCATGTTCAGGGAGCTTGAATCACCGTGCTCAGCCCTCTGAGTTTCAGGCTGGTGGTCGAATCTCATAGTGGCTCCTGGTCCCGACATGCTACCCCTCGGCGCAGAAACTGGGCCGCAAGTGTTTGCGACAAGTTGGACATTCATTCGAGTCCCGACACTGCCGCATTACACTTCTGTGATTAGCATACACGCACAGTCGTCATTCACCGAATACGCTTGGCGATCACGACTCCAGTTCAAGGATGTTGGCTGCGCTGCTGATTACCATTCTATTCCCAATCCTTGATACCCCTCACTCTAAGACGCCGGTGGTTAGAGATAACCCAGACTCTCTTGCCGTTCTACCCCGGCCAGTCCACAGCTTGGGCGGTCTGCCCTTGCGAGTCACAGGAAAAGTTTAGTTGCTGTCGCCGCCAACCGCCGGCGTAAATCACGTCTTGTACCTTCCTGGCATAGCTGGCCAGTGGCGTGATCCACGGGCCGATGCCTCAACCGTTACTTGGCGTTGATCTAGGAAGCTAGTTTAGTGCGCACTACTGCACGTCGATTAGTGGCATCGACGACGGATAAGCAATTCTAAACAGCTGTTGGCTGTCGTCGGCTGCCGGCGGCATCCGAATCAAGCTGGCCAGGGCTCGCTTACTCGACCCTTTGTGTGCAAAAGAAGGTCTGACGACTATGCGACATGAGCAGATCGTTTCCGGTGAAAATTGGGAAACTGGGCGCTTCCAGGCCCGTCCTGACCCCCTCCGGTACAGCTCCTTTGTCAGAGGAATGCCGGGTTGTTATCGCAAGCGGCACATGCGTTGGTAACAAAGCGCAAGAACAACCAGGGTTTCTACTCCTTCCAGCGTTCTCTCGTATCAACACGCATCAGGCCAGAAACTTTAGTGCACCGGGAATGGCGTAACCGTGGCCGGTCCACTATCGCCTTTGATGGCGGGTTGCTGCGGTCTTCCGTTCTTGAGCGTCATCGAAATCCCATGATGCAAGTCGTCCACAAAAAAAAAGTTCAACAATGCAACAACCGCCATGTCTTGTTTCAGTCTCGTAGTCGTGTTCTGGAGGAGCTTAGGATAACACGAAGGGCGAGGGCTGATCATGACCTCAGGCCAGAACGTATGTACCGAGTCCTCGGAGACCTTCTTTGACCTCCGAGGACCATGAGCTAGACGTCGGAAGAGGAGAATTGGAAAATATGCCCCTCCACCGTCTTAAACCACGCTAAATCCCGTGTCAACCCCGCTCCAATCAAAACAGAAGTCGCCGGAATTGGACAAGAGTCCAATCGAGATAAGGAGAAAGATTGGAGCGCTCACCCAGAGGTGGGCGTGGCGGGGTCAAGACGGCTTGCCGCGAACGTTTCAAGTAGCAACAGAAAGCGCAGTAATTCAAGGCTCTTTTTCAGCCCAGCGACCTTCCAACCAGGGATTGGCCCTGTTGACTTGTCGTTGCTCCGGTCAACGGCGGCTGTTCAACGTTACCTTGCCTTGCAATCCCTCTCTCAACGTCCTCTCTCAATTCTGATCTCATAACGCCGTATGCCAGGAACAGATACTCCACCAGAGCTCGAGATACGCGTGGAGTGGGAACAGGCGTCTTGGACGTTTGAAACCAGAACAGAGAGTGGACATGTGTACGTGCGTGAATTCAAAATCTACCTTTATTGCCTAGCGTCCAAAATTTTGGGCCTGTACTGCAGATGATATCTGCCAATCCCGCCTCTTTTTTTTCCTTTTCATTTTTCTTGCGCCAAGTCGGTGGTCAGCCAATTAGGGAACTAACCGAACAAAACCAACCCACCACAGAATCATGCAATCGTTCTTACACACACGCAGGTACCACCCATTCCAAAAGTCAACTCAATTAGGTGGGTAATGTCTCGCATAGCGAGCGAGTGTCCCGAGCCGACAAATGTGATGTGATATCATACATCAAAAGGGATCGCCGGATCAAGTAAACCCATCAAGCTTGGTCACACAACCGGCCAAACTTTGTGTAGAATGATCGTAATTGCCCACCAATCTCGACTCTGAGCCCTCCAATGTAAGCGTCTTTTGTCCGCCCGCGGTCGTGTATGTTCCTTTTTCCACCGAAACTCCAGACCCAAAAAACCAAGGCAGGAAATGCCCCATGCACCCGCCAAATGCTTCCCGCCCCGCCCTCCTTCCCAAAGAAACTATGGATTACACGAGTAAACATTAACCCCCCCCCACCCCCCACCCCCCCAACCTTACCTCGGATTCAGATCCCGACCGGATCGAGATCTTCGAACAAAGAAACCACTACCCAAATCCTGGCCTAGGCTACTACTGTACACTACACAACTTACACACACACGTGGAAAGGTCTCACACCATAGCTTCAGTACCCCTGCACTTGTCCGATGCCATACCCGGCCGTCAAGCCGCCCTGTCCCTCCTCCCCACCACAGTGCCCGCCAGGGAGCGCAGTCACCCCTTCGACGCCTGTCACACAACCATCACTGGGGCTGGGGCCGCCCCACCCTTGCTGGTGCTGGTGCTGATGCTGATGCTGATGCTGATGCTGATGTGGCTGCGACTGCGGCTGTTGTTGTTGCCGTAATTGCTGTAGCTGATGATGATACTGTTCCATCACCCCATCGTACACGCCCGGGGCAACGACGGGAACCATACCAGACATGGTAGTGGGGTAGGTCGCACCAGAGTAGGCGATGGCGGCAGCGGCGAGACCGCTGTTGTCGCTTGCAGTGTGACGGTGGTAGGACGCTGTTGCTGCAGTGGTTGTGGTAATTGCTGAGTTACCACTCAAATCGGTGAGACTTATGGGGGCCACGGCATGCTCACTGCCGATGCTGCCGTAGGGGGAGTGTTGAAGGAGGTGCTGATGATGAAGTGGCTCTGGGGTTACCGACTCGTTGAGGCCTGTGGCGCCGCCGGGATCGCTGGATGCGCGGGCCATGGAGACAAGGGATGGCGTGGTAGCAGAGGAAGAGGAGGAGGAGGATGATGATGATGATGTGCTTGAAAAGAGCTGTTGCGGGTCCGGATAGTCATAGTCTAGGTTGACGGCGCCGTCGAGGGTCTGGCTTTGTGTTGGGCTATGGTGGAAGAAGGGCGGGTGGGGGCCGCTACTGTAAGCGGAGCCGCCACACGAAGGATCACTGTTGACGAGGTGGTGGTGGATGAAGGGACTTCTGGCACTGGTGTGGTGGGGAGAGGAGAAGTAGTGCTGCAGTTGGGCATGGGTAGCGGCGGCGTTAATGAGGTTGCTAGTGCCGCCGCGTACGCCATGGCGGGCGCTGCGGAGGACCCGGCTACCCTTCCTGCTGAACGCGGCCTGGTGGTGCGCGGGGTAGCCCCGGTAGACGCGCGAGGTGAGAGCTCCTGGGTTGGTGGCGCTGCGTCGGGATTGGTTGCCCTTGCGGTAGCGGGTTGTGCTCTGTACGCCGCTGATAGCCCAGGGTTCGAGGTACCACTCAGTAGACTTTTTGGTCTCGATCTGGGTGGTGGTGGCCGTTGCAGAGCCTCTTTCCCCGTCCCCCGCTTTTGCGACGCTATTTTTGCGCTCACGTTTGGTAAAGGCCTGGATGTCGTTGTCAGCTCATGCTGGAACGAGGGAGCAAGTCCACCACTTACCAGGTTCATGCTGAGATTATGCCGGATGCTGTTCTGCCAGCCCTTATCGCCGCTCTTACCCTTGTCAGTGTTCTCGCGGAACCACTGATAGATCTCCTGTAAAGTCATGGCCCGCCGCGGGGTGCTCAGGAACGCGCGATAGATGAGCTGGGCATAAGGCTCCTCCTTCTCTCCTTCCTTTTGGATCTGCATGGGCGCGGGGCTCTTTTTGCCGCGAGACCGGCTATCGCACCCGAGTTCAACCCCTGTTGTGGCCTGGCTGTAGGAGTCGTCACTTCGTACACATGGGACATCTTCCACCGGCATCGAGCGTGTTGTGCTGCGAGGCGACAGTGACTGGCCGCTTTCAGGAGTCGAAGGGTACACTTCCTTTGGCGATGTCTGATACATACCCGGGTACGGCTCCGTTTGGCTTTGGACATGCTGGCATCCGCTATCTAGCGCGTCAAACCCTTGAACGGGCATGAAAGATACCGAGTCGCTAGAGAATGCTGTCACAAGCTCGCCGTTGTGAAGATGGCTCGATGGAGTTGGGCCTAGCCCGGGATAGCGGTTGTGGAGCTGCTCTGCTGCAGCCTCCCAGGGTGTAGGTCCCAGTTGTTCCGGCGAGTCCCAACTGCGAGGAGAGGTCTGAGTGGAGCTGGTCTGCTGAAGGCTGCTCGCAGTGGGCGAGCTGTGGAGTGCATAGTTCTCCAAGTCATCGCTGCTGGTCTGAGACCCGAGCGAGCCACCCCAATGACTCGGCAAGTAAGCTTGGTGACTGTCGCTGTCGTGACTTTGAAGTCTGTTCATGCCCACATGTAAATGGTGCTCATCTCGGGTATGGTCTGGAGAGACGCTCGTGCGGGAGACCTGCTGTGTGGGGGAGGCGTAAAGAGTTTCCATGGTGGAGAGCGCCGCCATGAGCGAGGCGGTTTCGATACGTGTTCGTCGATTGGAAGGATATGAAAAAAGGGGAGTAACTTCTGTCTGCGAACGAGCTTTCCAGAAGTTGAAAGGACTCGGCCGAGGACAAGCCCGGTGGCTAGTGCAACGTAGCGTAACAAAGAGCTGTGAAGTGGACGAGTGTCAAGGTGTGCGAAAGGAAGACGATTCGAGTTTGATGTGCCAGAAATTCCTGGATGAGGTTTTGGGTTCGGTGGGAGAGAAGCGGTGCTCTTGGAGGATCAGGGCTGATATCTTGGTCGGCAGATGGGCTGGATCCTGCCGGGAGTTAACTATCTGGCAAGCCGTGGTATGCAAGCCGGATAAGGCGATCACCGGCAGGGGGGTTGCAGCTTGCGGCCTTGTAACTCAGTACCTTTGGAGTGTAACTGACGGCCATCTCAAGCGGCTCCCCGGATGGGGGAAGACAGGGATATGAGAAAAACGGATGCAAGGTTGAGCTGCCAGGGCGTTGTTTGGTTGACCAGGGCTTTACATTCGACGTGCCGCAACAGGCAACGTACCCAGTGCGTACCATTTGAGTACTGCAGTACATATGTGCGTGTGCGTGGGGAGCAAGATACTCATGTGTACCGCACCCGCTCTTGCACGGGAAGGTGGGCCGGGGCGTGTCGTGTACACCGTGTGGCTGCGTGCCCTGTGCTCGTCGCTGTGTGAGTAAGAGAGGTGTGTAGTGTACGTACGTGTGTGTATGTGTGTGTATGTGCGCGTGTGTGTGTGTGTATGTGCCTCCGTGTGTGTGCTAAAAAGAGATGCAAACGCAGGTTGGGGGCCTGTGGCTTTCCCAAGCATTCCACAGTCTTGAGAGAGGCCGACGAGGCGATATTGTCAAAGTCCAGCAGCCACACCATCGGGCGTCGCTCTGGACCGGCGCAGCCTCGCGGGCCAACCGAAACGGGCTTGATCCACAGTGGGAAATCCCCCACATGCTAGTCTGCTGCGACAAGTCATCCAAGATGGACGACCAGGATGAGAAGTGACAAAAGGCGAGAGATCGCCCAGACCCTGGCCCCTGACCCCCCCCGGCCCTGGTTCTGGAACTTCCCGAGAGCTTCAGCCAAGTTAGTCGGCTGTTGGGGTATGCTAGACTCATCAACCTGCCGTGAGGGTAAAGAGAGTTTGTGGTCGTGTAAAAACAACTTCATTGTTCATCTGCAGCTTGTCGAGCTCGGCCCCCCCCCTTTTCCCGAAGCATCTGCGCAACCCTCGCCATTGTCATTTCCTCGCCGGTTTACTTCGCGCAGGTGAATAATTTCCACGATTTAGCGACAAAACTGGCGGATAACAATGGCCCGGAAACGTGCATGCCACCGGCTACAGGTTTGATGGACAAATTAAGGGCAGCTGGAAAATGGCTACGGGTCGACGCAGGCGGTCGGCCAGGGCCAATGGCGATGCAACGCCTGGCGTATTCAAGGCTTCTCGCATCGTAAGATGACCTTGTAGGTACCTCTAGTGTGGAAAATCTGCGCTACAGCTCCGTACCCCATTCTAGAAGTCTTGTCGAAACATGCATCTTCGGCATCTGTGCAGTCAATATGATGCTTGATTTGAGGGCACGCAGCAGCAAGCCGGTTGTGGTATCCAGTAACCTGGGTGAAGAGGGAAGGGTTGCAAGGATGTTCAAGCAAGCCGCAGGAAGGGCGTGTCGGCGACACACTACATGTCCGTCTTTTGGTAACTGGTATTCGACAACGGATCCGACGGCTCCGTGTTGACGCGTGCATTTTAGGAAGGCCTTTAGGTCCAGGCACACGAGGCCCCCAATGGGGCCTGCCTAGGTGTCAGGCCGCCAAGCCAGCGGCGTTGCCAACTGGTTCTAAAGCTTATGTGCAAGCGACGGGCTGAGTTGCGCGACCTTGTTCCACGCCTCGGATCCGGCGAACAGTACCTCTAGAGGTGAAATAACGGGTCCACCGTCGGCGGAGATAATGGCGAAATGATGACCTGGCCTGGGGTATAGCGTAACACAACCAAGGCAAGGCTAGACATTGTGCTCGCATCAAACTCCCATTAGTTCGTTGGTCGGCAGTGAGACGATCCGCTGCAGCATCGGCAAAGATGATACCAGCACAACGGCTGGCTCGCTAAAGACGAGGTCTGTTGAATGGGCCGGCTTCGCCTTTGGACGGTCCAAAATCTCGACCTCTCGAACAGTCGTCATTCCAGAGGGCGACCTTGAGCAAATTGTTGCCATACCGCGGTCGAGAAGCCGAGCAGCGTGATTTACTTGCGGTAATAGATCTGCACGCATTGTTAGTCTCGGGTCTGTCTAAGACGCACATCTTCCCCGAGGACAATAGCACATACCTTCTTGAACTGGAAATGCAATTGCAGAATGCCCTAGTAACCTTAAAGTCAGCATACATGTATCCAAATCAAGAGAACTTGGACACGGAGAATTTGCATGCGAGATACGCCCATGTCGCGGATTGTGAAGGGAAATGCAGGCCGAGATGGCGTGCATTTTGGGGGGAAGCATGATGGTGGGCCGCGGCCCGGGGTCGAGACATATGCGGCCCCGCGATCTCCCGAACCCACGGAGTGGCACAGCAGCATGATGAAGAAAACACGTGCTTCGGACGTACCTTGTCAAAGCTGCTCTTGAACCCTCGTTCCTTTTTGGCGCTGTAGTCCCATTCCCGGTCCACGATTCTGAAGGCGATATCCTCGTACGGCGGGCCGGCGATGAAACGGATCAGGCAGGTGTCTTCCTTGCCAGCAGGGGCAAATGACTCGCCCTTGCGGCGACCGTGTTCGCGAATGATCTTGAACGTCGGGGCCTTAGTCTTGTCGATGAGGTCGGGATAGAAAATGTTGAACCGGTAACCCTGGACGACCTTGGGCGGCGGGTTGTCGTGGTCGTAGTGGGTCTGGTTGTACTTGTTCCACTCGTATCCCATCAGCACGCGGTTGAAGTAGCGCGGCTTCCGCGGCCGGTACTTGTCAGCCCAGAGGGGCTTTTGGATGCCCGGAACGGCCTCTTCTGCCGAAAAGATCTCCTCGCCTTCACCAACCCCGCGCGCAACTTCTCGGTCATAAAGTGCTTTGGTAGCCTGGGAAAAGTCTTCGTTTCCTGCCGATGCGAACCGAGCAGTGCCTGGGGGCGGGGCGCTGGTAGAGGGCTGACTGGTCGCCGCAACCGCTCTGGCCACAGCTTTGGTAGGAGCTGGCGCAAGGCCGGGAACAACACTGGAAAATCCGTCGGAAGCAGCCAGTGCCTCTGCCTTCTCCGGGTCGCGTGCCTTGAGCATCTCGACCCGGGCCTCCTTGATCGCTGCGCACACCTTCCTTAAGCTGGCTTTGGCTTTGTAGACCAGAAGACTTTTCAGCAGCTCCTCCCAGTAGTCCGTGTCGATTGGCTCATTCGACTGTAGCTTCGCTTTGATTTGTTTCTCTAGCGCCTCCAGTTGCTCGAGCGTCTTAGGGCTTAGTATGCGGTCGACGTCGGATGCCACGGAGGTCACGGCGCGGCCTTCAGGGCCCTTTGGTTTCAGCTTCTGGCGGCGGTCGGCGCAAAGTGCGAGGAGTGCTGTCCAGTACTCCCTGTTCCGCGAGTTGTGCTCGAGAGTGTGGTATGACTGGATATCCTCCTCAAGTTCCCTCAGCTGCGCCTCGTTCAGGCTTTGCAGCACGGCCTCGGGGGCAGGTATGTCAATTTCTACATCCTCATCGTCGTTGTCAAAGGCGTCGCGGTCAGAGTCGATGAAGCGAAGGCCAAAGGCGAGGTAATCGATGGGTTGAGCGCGCCGCTCTCGGACTCGGATGTCCGCCTTCTTTTTTGCCTGCTTCAAGACGAACTTGTCCTCATCGGCGATGAATTGTTCCGCTTGCTGATCCTGAGTGAGGTACCTGTCGGCAGCGGCAGCAGCAGTAGCCACGTTATCTTTCGCTGGCGGCTGACGTGAGGTTTTCGTGATGCGGTTCGACGAGTCGTAGCGCGGCGCCGTTATGTCCCTGTCTCTGTCCTTTCGCGGCGACTTCCAGCCCTTGATCATTGCTTGCCTGCCTGGGTCCATCGCGATGCTGTTGCTTTAATCTAGTTGCAACGATCGATTGAGGCACGCGTTGTAGAGGTATGTTGGAAAGTATGGGAGACACAGGTTGAGATTTGAAATCATTGCCGGGTGAAGCAGCAGCAAGTACGGATTAACGTGCTTCAAGCCAAGGTTACCTCACGAAGCTTTCCAGACTTCGTTCGAGTAAGGACTGCGGGGCTACCTAAACTGGGGCAGCCACTCAGCGTTGGGGGCATCGAGGCCCTGTGGACATGGTGAAAGCTTGGCATTTGGCCTGCCGCGGCTCCACGCATCCCCTATGCTCCTACATACTCATCATCCATCAACGAACTGAACGAAAGACATCAACAATCCATCGCACATTTCACGGCGCTGCGAACCATTAGTTTGCGATTGCGAGTTCCGGTGATTTGGTATCAGAATGCCGCCATAGGGAGCCTGATTAGTGCTATGCGATGCCATGTATAGCATCGGCAACCAGGGCAAGATCATGCGCAAGCTTTTGGGCAAGCCGACGCCCGATTCGGCTCACGACACGGCCGCCGCCGCCATTACCAGCTCGCCTATTGCTCCCCATTTTCGTCCGACTGCATCTCAGGATGTCGTCTACGCTGTCGGCGTGCCCATAGCTGCCTTGGACCGCTCTCCCGACGGCCGCTCCGCTGTCTTTGCCGGCCGCTATGTGCTCAAGACCGTCAGCTTCGACGGCCTCACGGTCAAGGAGGGCATCGACCTGCGTGCCTTGATCAACGCTCAGCCCTCTCAGCGGAACAACATGTCGACCTCCGTCGCTGACCAGTTGTCCATCAAGGCCGTCAAGTGGGGCGAGCCGCAGGGCAAACCGGCCATCTTCACTGCCGGTACCAGCGGCAAGATCTTTCAGTACGATCTTGTGCGTGCCGGGACTACGGCTCCCGGTTCCCTAGTAGACTGTGTCCAGATCCGCGAAGACTCGCGCCAGATTAACTCGCTGGACATCAACCCACATCGGAACTCGTGGCTGCTGTCAGGTAGCCAGGACGGCATTGTGCGCTGCTTCGACGTCCGACAGCCCACCCAGACCCGGACCGGCGCCACTTTCCGCTCTATCCAGGCGTTCAAGTGTAACGCCGACGGAGTGCAGCATGTCCAGTGGAACCCGAGAGATGGCTTCCTCTTTGCCTGCGCCACCGAGCAAGGCTCACTTCTGACGTGGGACATGCGGAAGCCTAGCGCGCCTATTCTGCGCATCAAGGCTCACGAGAAGTCGTGCACGTCGATGGCCTGGCACCCGGACGGCGTCCACATTGTCAGCGGAGGGGTAGACAGCAAGTGCCACATCTGGGATATGTCCAAGCAGGACAAACGCCAAAAGCCCAAGTGGACAATCTCGACTCCGGCTCCTGCCGGAACTCTTGCCTGGCGCCCCGGCCAGTGGTCTGCCACGGCCCAGGGAAAGCGTGCATCACAACTCGCCATTGCATACGATGAAAGCAGCCAAAAGCGCTACGGTATCAATGTCGTACATCTTTGGGATCTTGCTCGCCCCACGATGCCCTACAAGGAGATTCAGAGGTTCGACACCTCTCCGAGCGCCATGCTCTGGCACGACCAGTACCTTTTGTGGACGGCGGGACAAGACGGCATCTTCAGCCAGTGTGACATCTCATTCGCGCCCAAGGTCATTGACCGGCAGGCGGTGTCTACCATGGCCTTCTCCCCGCGGGGTGACGTGCTGATGCTCCTCGACGAGCGCGCCCCTCCTCAGCGGCCTCGGCCACATGCCTTGCACCACGACGCCGCTGGAGTGACCTCTTATAGCTCGACCCCCCCAACTCCAAGGTTCAGCGTCAGCCGAAGCGATTCCGAGGATGATGCCATCGGGAGCTTCATAGGTCCAAGTCGACGTGTCAGCCGTAGACGACGCCCTAGCACTCGTTCCACTGCTACGCTCAGTACGACGCCTCCTGCGGGTCCGGGAATGGAGGAGGTCATGTCGCTCGAGCAGACCATTAAAGCCACCGGCACCTACAAACCACAGCAAGCAATGGCAGTCGGACATGTCCCGGCTGCTGCTAACGTGGACGTGTACGGATACTTGGCCGCGAACTACCTCGAAGCACTCCACTTGGACTTACCCTCTTCTCCAGGAGCTGGACCCCTTCCCGACCGGATTGCCACCATTCTAGAACACTACGCCAAGGCTGCCGCAAGCGTGAAGCAGTTTCGGCTTGCGCAAACGTGGCGCATCCTTGCTTATGCTGTTGACATGCTCCTCCGCAGGCGGGCACAGTATCACCTTAACCGCCGGATGGATCGTCATCACTACTCTGTGCGGAGAAAGAGCGAGGAGAAGGCCAAGGCCAAGGCTAAGGCAATGGCGGAAGTTTTCAACGCACCAATACAAACCATAGTCGACGGGGAGCAAACACCCCGGAAAATGGTCTCCATTGCGATTCTTGACAAAACCCTGCAACCAAAGTCTCTACTTTCTGAGGAGCTTGAGAGCACCTCCAACGTCCCCACCCCAGTTGCACGACCGGTATCGGATGATCCAGCACACCTTCACAACTCTGACATAGAAGGAAGGAGAGAGCTTATCCCCGTCGTTGAACCAGAAAGTTTTACCCTGCCTCCAGCGGCTCATACTGCCTCGCTGGTGACACGGAAACGCCTCGACTCTGTACCGCTCTCGGTCACAAGCCACGATAGCGGGGCCACCCATGCCAGTACAGAAGGTTACGACTTTTACGACACTGAAGCGATCCTAGGCAGAGCTGTCGGTATTCCGAGCTCCGGGCCAAAGCCAAATCAAGCATTCGACCACCACGAGCGTGGATCGCCAGGCACAACCCAAAGGCCCATACTAAGAAAAGACTCTGAGGACAGCTACGTCCACCTCTTTTCTATCTCAGCTGAAGATAAACGGATCAGGGGACTAACAGCGTCCTCTGACGGCAGCGCGACAAGTCAGGCAGCGCGTGCTACCATTCTGGCCGAGCTTCGGAATGGGAACCGAGGAGCGTTCGAGACCCATGCCGTGGACACGGACCTGCAAAGGTCGCCAGAACGCACTTTCACTTCTCCCTTCCGCACAACGCTGGCAAGGACCGAGACAGACATGACAGGCTTTACCGATGAACACCACGCTATCACACAGACCACAACCGACAGCTTCGAATCCCGATTCCCTTCACAAACGGACGCCGATTTCGTCATCGCGTCACCTCTGCTTGAACCTCCATCCCCTGAATCCCTCCCCATAGCCCCCCATGACGATCAATCACCCTTTATTGTCGAGACAGACTACCTCTGCTGGCCTGACGATCACCCTTATCCGTACCCAATCGATCCGTCATCTGGTGTTTCGGCGGTATCCCCCACCCCTCTCCAACCTTATACATTTATATCTCGCGCCCTGGCCTTTGAAGCCAAGTCCTCGGCCCTAAACGCCTCCGCCATGATCCTCCTCCTGAAACCTCTCCTCCCAGACGACGTCCTCGATCCTTTCCAAGCCGCTGCCATCCTTCGGCAACACCATGGCCGACTGATGAGCATGAAGCTCTTCACCGAAGCTGCCCTTCTCCGGAAGCTCTGCATGAAGGGTTGGCCGGGCGGCGCCCTCCACTCCTGGGGTGACAACTACCCGGCCATTTTCACGGCTGCGCAGCAGGGGGTCCAAGTCGGCTTCGTCTGCACGGCCTGCCACAGACCGCGGGACGTGGATCGTTCTGCCACGTCGGTTGATTCAGTGTGGCGGTGCGAGCGATGCCGCGCTGTCATGGCGGGGTGTGCGGTGTGTGGCGGGAGGGATACTGTCGGGCACGCCCGCGCGCTGCCGTGGTCCTTGGCATCCTCGGGCTCGTGGTCGACCATGCCCGGTGCGGAAGGTGAGGCAGAGAACGGCGACGGCGAATATACGAATGGAGAGGGCCCCGCACTGGCAACGTGGTGGTATTGCCCGGGTTGCGGACATGGTGGCCACTCGTCATGTCTGCAGTCGTGGCACGCCGCGCTTGAGCCTGGGGGAGATTTCGCGCTCGAGGACGCGCCAGGCGCTGCGGAGCCGAGCGAGGGGTGTTGTCCGCTGGACGGGTGCGGCCATGGGTGCCTCCCGACTCGGCGTGGAGTAGAGAGTGTGGTAACGCGGACAGACGATGTCAGTCGCGTGGTGAGGGAGGCCACGAGGGCGGAGGCCAAGGCGACGGTTGCAGCTGCAGCTGCGGCAGCGGCAGCAGCGGCGTCTCAGAGAGGAGTTGGCGCCGCGGCCGAGGCTAGTCATTTTGCGGCTCAGTTTGCGGATGAGCAACAGCATGGGGAGCCCAGTAATGGTGTTAGTGGCGGCGGTGTGGCGGGGTATGGTGGTAAGCCTGCTTTGCCTGTTAGGAGCGACGGAAATGATATACCGCAGAGCAGAGCGGTTGAGACGGTGCGGGAGACGCTAGGGACCACTGGTGGTTTTGGAAGCGGCGTGAGGGTTGGGACTGGCATCCTCAGCTCGAGCCCGGGACGGGGCGGACTTGGTGCTGAAAGGGAGAGGAGGAAGAGTGTCAAGTTTGTTGCAACCGATGATAAGCGCTAGATACCTGGTGTTGGCAACAGTTGGAGGCCAATCGGCATGGTTCGGCGCCTCTTGGATTGGTTATAGAAGCATATGTATCATTATCACGGAAAGCTGCCATTGTCATTAGTGTTCTAAGATGTGCAGTCATCTTCGCTAAGGTGTATGCTCAGTGACCACCTCACTTTATTCAATTTTGGACTGGAAATGAATGTCAAGATAACACAATATTGGAAAGGCAACCGCTTCTCGTTGGTCCTGCTACCTAAAGGATCTAGAGGTTATGGCAGCGGCAGGATCATGCACCTGTTTCTCCGCTCGCTCCTTTCCTGGGTGAGTGGCAAAACTTGCCGAGAAGGCGGCGATCACTTATATGAACTGAACGCATTCTGACAATTCTCAGCAAGAGATATATATCATCCATCCTGTGAGCGAAGTGACAACGACTTGCGTGTCAAAATCTCGTTTACATCGGGGCATGAAGGGTGCATACACGCTACATCAACCAATCGTCTGACTCAGTCCTATCTAGGAGTCCGGCACGTTAATCCCCCTGAAGCGAGTCTAGCATATCATTCCGAGTTTCTCTCAGCGCCCATCACAATGCGGGAACGCCAGATGGTGCCCATAGTTAACCTAAAGCTACTATGTGGCAGCGTTTTCCTTCTTCAGGGATATTGATCGCGGTCTAGGGGTATGGGATCAAAGATGTATCCGATTCTGTCATCCAGCACTCTGTCTCGACCATTTGGCAGGACAGGACCAAACTTAGGATGGATGAGAAGGCCCGGCTCAAACGGGTCCACCTTGACCTGCTCCATGCCTTCGATCAGCCGGCCCCAGTTAACGCACTCGTGCGCGACGGTGCGGTTGCCGCCGGGAAGAATGCTGTTCTCGAACCAAATCATGGTCAGGGGCGCCTCGTCGGCCTTGCACATGATGGCTTCGGTGAGCATCTGGAGGCAGTGCACTGGTGTATCTCGAGTCAGTTATTATGCAGTAGCGGGGCGGGATGACGCGTTTGACAGCAGGGGACGAGTGAACTCACGATTGTGCTCTTTTTGCAGTTCCCTCTCGGAATCGGTCATGTTGGGAAAGTACCGAGAGGGGAAATACGATTGGTGAAGGCGTTTCTTTGGATGTGATCAGCAGGGGATGCTTGAGGTAAGAGAGAGACACGGAGAGGAGCAGAGAGAGAGAAAACGAGAGCTTACGATACAGTGAAGTTGGTGAACCCAGGCATAGTTGGCGAGGTAATTGCCGTTCTTCAACCGAATTCCTGTCTTCTCCCTCCCGAGCTTATTCATATATGAGGCCGGGACCTGTGCGTAGAAGTACTGCATTAGATTGGACCAGCGTTGATCAAGCTCGTCGCTTGGCTCTCCAACAAGCTTGTAGTCCATGGCCAACTTGGTCATCTTGAAGAATTTAGGCTCGTATTCTATATATTTTCGGATAGGAGCTGAATCCAGTGATAGAAGTCAGTAACATGGTACAGAAGTTGTCTTACGCAGTGAGCCATGGAGGAGCAGTACATACACTCGATGACGTTGGCTCCATGGATTCTCTCCTTCTTCCAATACATCGATGTGGCAGTCACAAGCAGTGCAGAGTACACTAAGAGTGCCAGGAAACCCCCTGCGGCAAACACAGCGAACTTCTTGCGAGATGATCGAGACTTCGAGTGATCCAAGTCGGATTGGTGGCCGTCGTATAATAGGTCGTCTGCCGAGCCTGCCGAGCGATCATCAGGGATGGGCGAGTAGGTCGGTTTAGTCTTCGTGTCCAGCAAGCCCATTTTGGAGAGTTTTCCTAAGACAGTGAAAACACAAACAAGGATAGGTCGCCAACAGAAGAACGCGATCCCTGGGGAGTACGTAGTAGTAGAGGAGGTTGTCCCCATCGTTGAAGAAGACTGTAAAGCCACTTTTCATGACCCATCCGAGAGGGGGCGGCGATCCAGTGCCATGCCGGCCCGGGCGGCTGAACAATAAGGAAGGAGGTAGCGAAGGATTCAAAACACCAAGTCACAGTCAGCAACCGGCATGGAGATCATTGGTCGCTGGCAAGACAGATATCTCGATGTTATATCCGGTTTGCCCGAAGGATTGGATCTTCCTGCCCAAACTGTACCATCACGTTCTCGTTACCCCGCGCCTATACCACGCCACCACTGAATATCGATGTGTGTCCGTTCATACAAGAACTCCATTGTTATGCGTTGCGGACGCATTGTGCCGGTTTTAAGCACGTCATGATCCCTTTGAAACGTTGGACACAGCGGACCGAATCCTTTGGCGCCCTGTAACAGGAAGGTGGTTGGTTTAGTCTCAGATATGTTGTCGTAAGAAATCGTCCCAGCATGAATCTGAACGTATTTAAAAAGGTGGCTGTCCTAACCTGTTAGCTCAGAGGGACTCGAACACTCGACATCTTCAACGCCCCATCGTCTATCACACCCCGTGTATTGACTTGAACACCGATTCCTTCAACATGCAGTTCAAACAATTCGCCCTTGTGGCCCCCTTGGTCTTTACCTTGGGCAATGCTGCTCCTACTCCCACTGGGGAGATCGGTAAGCTAGCATCACTGTCCGTTTCAGATCCCGCCTCTGCTCACGACACGGGTACCGATTAGCGAAGAAGGATCAGCTCCAGAAAGATAGCGATGCCATCTGGCTAGGCAAAAGAGACGATGTTCACACAGACGGCGACGCCATCTGGCTCGGCAAGAAAGACAATCTGGCCAAGGATGCCGACAATATCTGGCTGGGCAAGAAGGACGAGGTCCACACGGACGGCGATGCCATCTGGCTCGGCAAGAGAGACGAAGTCCACACAGAGGGTGACGCTATTTGGCTGGGCAAGAAGGATACACTTTCCAAGGATGCTGACAATATCTGGCTTGGGAAGAATTGAATGAACGTCGAATGCACTACAGTTTACTAAAGCTGCAAATTCGCAGTGTCAAAACAAACTGTGCCCCGTTTCATTACCCTGTAACTCGAGACGAAATGACAAATTGAGGGTTTGTTCTCGGAAGTTGCTCTTAGAGCGAAGAATATTTGCCAGCCTCGGAGCATAATTTCGTGATATGGTGATTAGTCTTGTCCCTACAAACCCCACAAGCCAACAACGCCTCGAGTATGGCTGGCTGCCACTGCGTGCACCTCCATGATCACCGCTGAGAGCCCAATGTCGGCGTCGGTCCATCGCAAAAGTCTCGGTTGAGAAAATCCATTATTTTCAACAAGCTCTTGTGGTTATTTCACTTTCTGTAGCTGCACGCCACGGGGTCGTCGAACGCTAAGTCTCGGGTCCCTGGCGCCGCCGATCTAATCTGAGGGAGGACGAAAGAAAGACAAAAACGAGGTTTACCATTAAACGTCAGGTTTTGCAACGCCGGACTGATCGAGTGTTTCCTCCAGCTCATCGTTTGAAACAACATTGATCTGAGACTACGACCCCTACTGACCTTGCCGTGGAGACCGGAGGGAGTTGTGAAAGGATTAGGGTTAGAAGGAGTCGATTTGCTGGTTCAAGTGCCTGCCAAGAAGGCTTGGCAGAGCGGGTGACGGGCCCTGCCGCATCTTGGCGACGTGTTCCCGTGGGAGCTCTGGAGGGTGGAGAGTTGCACAGTTCAAGTTCGATACAACGAAAAAATCTCCATGATAAGGCACCAAATTCGAGAACCCTCAAAGCAGTGTCGGTTTCACTAAGACGCGTCCCTTGAGCAGTCTGTCCTTCGAAATAAAACACTCTACATGGATCCGCATTAGTGACCGTATAGTACTTTGGGAAGAGCAGAAATTTTGCGTTGAGTGTAACCACTCCTTTCGCTGGACTGACAAATAAAAAGGCAATTTGATACACGGGCATGGCACTATCCAGGCATGGCAATTTGAGAGCTCCTATTGGGCTCAAATTTTCAGACAGCTGGCCACCAAAAGCGGTGAAGGTCGGAACACTAACACTAACACCAATTTCTGCTGCCTTC